>JAJEKB010006842.1:0-11651 GCA_022393335.1 Macrotrachela quadricornifera | reverse complement strand
GCACCTTGTTCAATCAGATAATAGACAGCTTCAACATTACAAGCACGTGCTGCACAATACAATGGTGTTTGACCTGTAACTGGATCTTGTGCATTAATTTCTCTTAATTTCACATTTTGTAATCTTCGTTTTAATTCTAATGCAAGATCAGGCTCAGCTGCTAGTTGTTGAAGTGTATATTTAGATATATGTAAATCAGAAATCCATTCGTTTCGTTCATCATATCGTTTTCGTTTATTATAATCGGATAATACTTCATAAGCACGGCAAATTTGTTGAAAATTTTCAGCTGTAATTTTACGCTTATCAGGCGTTTTCTGTCGTTCAATTTTTAATTGATGAATTCGTTCACGATATGCTGTACGCAATTGATAATCGTTACTTTTTTTATCGACTCCGAGAATATCGTATGGCGTAGTCATTGATATAGTCGTGTTTGCTTTCGTTGTTACAATCTACACGTTTGTAGATGAAACAATAAATGTCGCATGTTTTATATCAGTTCTGCTTGCAGTCACTGACTTCTTATCTTTGAAAAAGGTTTCCTTTCTTTTATTTCTTTTTTTCATCTCCTTTCTATTTATGATACAAGAATCAGTGTGCATTTTCATATTTTGTTGGTTTTCATTCTCAACAAACTTAGAAGAACACCTTATCAGCTGATTAAAAGGCTTAGAACTCATATTTTTTTCGAATAAATCAAACTCAGTATGACTACAAAAGTTTTAAAGGACTGTGGTTTTATAGACCTTTCTTTTGGAATTATCGTTGTTTTCCTGAAATTATACCATACAGTAAGGTATTTATCACAAGAGTCCTCTACGGATTCAACTTTTAGAATTTGAGTGCCTTTCTCTCCAATTCAAACGTAATACCTTATCTATCATTTGTCTTATACTAACTGTTTTCTTCGAATACGGTCTTTCGATATAATTTGAAATTTTTTTATAAAAGTATAGAATATACATAATTCGGCAGTGACCGGTCTCCTTGAATTCTGAATCCTTAAGAAAGTCTAAACACAAGTATAAAGCAGAAGCAATAGTATCTCGAGCTCACAAAAATGAGGAGGTGGCGAGAGTTGCCGACTTAGATAGGTAGGGTGGCGATTTTCAAGAGGTTGGGCGACTTAGACAGTAGAATCGGTGAATGTTTTTGCGAGTAGGGTCGGCCATTTTTTCAAAGTTGGTGAGCAAAAAAACGAAAAACGAAAATTTCCCAAAATTGGAGAAGGGTCACCCTCACACCCCTTCCGCTCTGCTCGGGACACCCCTGGACAAAAAGAAACGGTTGTCAACTGCAATGAAATAGAACTCTTAAAATCTACGGAGCTGACAAAATTCTGCAAGCTCTTAGAATCCAAGAAATTCAAGCAACTCATATATTTTTACATAAAAACTAATAATAGCGGGACATTTGAAATGAATCCTGTGAAGTGTGATCAGAGGATACAACACTGAGTGATAGCCCCATGGACTCGTGAAGAGAGTATAGAGCACCAAGGTCATACGAATCTCGCTAACCATAGCAAACATGATATTCCATGCTCACCCTTACCCTGAATTTTGGTCAACTCGAGGCAGCCTTCCTAACAACGTTAAAATAGTAGCGGCTGTTGACATAGATAGAAGAAGATTTTGAAATTTTAAGATATATAAAATTTACATAGAAACACAAATGGCTTGTATTTAATTGATAAATAAAAAAATACTGAACGATCAATAAAATAGTGTGGCCATTAAATATATGAAAAATGATTAGAAAAACACTTTTTTTTTGCTTTTTTCGTTCGGTTAAAAGGTTGTGTGTGATTTATCATATATTTTCTCGAGCCTCTTTTTAACCATTTATTATACAGAATGATGTTTCTCCTTAAAGTAACCAAGACAATAGAATTTGTCACAATCGGAACAAAAACTTTTTACTTTCTTTGCAGTTGCATTACTTGTTTCTCTTGATTGTTGTTGCCTTATTTTCTCGTAGCAGCCAGCACAACATCGCTAGACATCGCGAGAAAATTCTTCTCTCCCTTCCAGCTTGTGATCACCAAGTTTGCGCTTGTTTTGACTTGTTGACCGTTGTCTCGCTTCAGGCTTCAGATTCTCAAACGGTATACCGAGTAGTAAAGATCTCATAAGACTTTCACGAAACTTCAGGATAGTCATATTATTTATTGAATAGTTTTCCTTGGATACCAAATAACTATTCACTATAGCCATCCCAAAAATCAATTCAAATGCTACCTTTCGGTACCATTTTAAAGATTGCCTGAGGCATGTATAAAAAGCTGATAGTTGATCAGATAAATCAGTGCCTTGACTTCATTATTGGCTCATTTTGAAAATTTGTTTTCAGAATGTCAACTACATCTGCTGAATGCGAAAGCCTTGTAGAAATTATTAAAACATCTTTTTTGTCTTTCCACATGATCAGTTTTATGCCTTCCTGATTTTGAAGTCCGTACGCTTCGCCATGCTTGAGCTTTTTTTGAAGAAATTCTTTTCCGGACGCGACACGATTTCTTCTCAATGTTCCAATAAGGTATGTATCGTGTGTCAACAAAGTTTTTGCTAGGGAAATACTAGTAAAGAAGTTATCGACTACCACAGTCCGATAGCATCCCAAAAGACCATCCAATGAATTCATCACTATTGTCTCAGTATGTCCAAAACCTGCCATTGGATCTTGCTCACCAGTATAGATCAAATAATTCCACGTATATCCGTTAGTAGCCGCTAGCTTGTACATGTTTACTCCATATTTGTGCGCTTTGCTAGGTATATATTATTTGAACAAAAGTATGCCTCGCCATGGTATCGTTGTTTCGTCAATTGTAACAACTGCATCAGGAATATATACAGACGAAAATCTGGCTTTAAGTAAATCCAAAAGTGGTTTCAACTTGAGCAGTCAATCTTGATTCGAGCAGTAGTGTAGAACTCGTTAATTCGATTGGACAATTCAACTTTTCGTTCAACTATTCAACCATTCAACTATTACTATATGATAGATTAAGGATGCTACTATAGGATACTGCCTACAGGATGCTGCCTGCAGGATGCTGAAAGTAATCCACGAAGGAAAGATGCTGTCCGTTGCATTTGGCAGCAACCTATAAGTAGCGGTTCCTTGACAACCTCACCTCTCACGTCCTCACCGCCAACATTATATGTATTAGTTCTAGCATCCTGTAGTTAGCGTCCTTAATCTTTTATGCAACAATAGTTGAATAGTTGAATATTCGAATTTGAAACTTGAATAGTTGAATATTCGAATTTGAAATTTGAATAGTTGAATATTCGAATTTGAAACTTGAATAGTTGAATATTCGAATTTGAAACTTGAATAGTTGAATATTCGAATTTGAAACTTGAATAGTTGAAGCGTCTTTTCGGTTTTTACATGTATGGGAAGAAGAAGACGGTAAATAATCGGTAGAAGATAATGCAATGACAAATAGGTGCATTTATTATAAGTAGGTTCTCGAATAGACTCAATATTTTAGAGAAAACTGAATCGCGTTGAATGTGTTAATTAATCATTGTCCATTCGATATTAGATTCCATGTCGTGAATGATACAACATATGTTATTAAATTTCGAACAAAAATTAATTAAAACTGTTAACAATAAATGCTCTTTCTTTGTAATTTAGCGAACTCTACAAATTACAGTAAATAAGACGAAAATTGAAAAGCTTTTTATGTAGCGGACTCTATTTTAAACTCATAAAGATATTCAATATTAATTTAAGTTTGAATGAAGTTTAAATTTAAAACTTTGTTTTAAACTTTAGAATTAAGTTGTAGAATTTAAAACTAATATTTATGTTCATGTTCACAAATGAGAAGCGACGTTCTCAAATGAGATGAGACAACGAGTTTTCAGATTAAGTAGTCTTATGAGATCAAAAGTCAATCGTCAACACCCAGGTTTAGTGCTCCATTTCCTTCGCATTTCGAGAATCTTTGATCACATTACAGAAAAACGGTATTTATAAAAAAGTAGGCTTCTCACAAAGAAAGTATCACACTGGCAAAAGGAGGTATACAAAATTCCTATCTGAACATTGTAAAAAATCTTAACCTCCTTTCATTACCATAATAATCAACATTTATCTCTGATTATTTTTTATAAGTTTATTTCGTATCTTATTACAACTCAGTTTTTCATTCTTCGAGTACCCTTTCCCCCTGTGACGGCACTAGCCATCACCTATGTTCTCCCTGCCTTCTTCTTCTGTATGTGCATATGCTCATTTTCTTCGATTATATTATTATCTTTCTTTATTCACTATCGTGCGCTTTCACTCATTATGCATTATTCATTGTTCTCATTAGTAGTCACGCTTCTTCATATATACTATTTCACTACTTTCTTATTGTTATATAGCTATCATCCTCACTGATATATTTCGTTCATCTATTTATTTTTCATCTCATACACTTAACTCTGCTATTACACTTATTCGTGACTGCCATTTTTAGTCACTCATTGCTTCACCTTTGCTTATTTTTCTTGTTCTCGCTTTCATTATTTTCTCCAATACATATCCGTGGATCTTCATTCATCTTCATCACATTTCATCTTTCTTATATACTTTGACACCACACAGTGGCACCTGCGATTGAAGCCAGTCACATATCTAATTGCATCTTAGCCCTTCCAGATATCAAAACAAAATTTTATCCCTTCTTTTATTCGAAGTCTTTACAGTTTGGTAGAGTTTAGTGTACTGATTACAAATATCGTTTTAATTTTTAAAATTCGCTGATAATGAAGCAATATATCAGATATTTTTCAAGAGCTCAAAAATCGATTTCTAACCTAAAAGTCTATTAAAATCTGAAATATCTTCAACAAAAATAGACTCATGCGATGCAGAATTCTGTTGTCCACCACATTCTAAATAATTTCCATAAATGATTTAGCAAAAATAGAATTTTTTACTTAACTTTTATTTAAAAATACTTAGCATTTAAATGGAAGCCGAAAGAGAAGAAAAGAAAGGCTTTTGTTTCAAAGAACCAATAATGATGGATCATTCCTCAAACATCGTATATAGTTTTTCATTTTAGAGAAATATGAGTAAGCAAAAAAGGAAGTATTAATAAGAAAAATGAGTTGTTAGTAGTAAAAAAAAAGTTTGTCTACTAAATATTGTCGATTAGTCAGATGTAATGTTGATCAATATGCATCGCAATCACCACCGCCAAGTTGACATGCTTCTTTTGATTCATCAGGATTGGCACATTTTGGTTTTCGGATATCACAAGAAACAAGAGAGCCACCACAGGTCCAAGCTCCCTTATACGAGCATTTGCATGCCTTGCCACTTGGTGCAGGCCACGAGATAGAACAACCACCAGGATGATACTCACAATCACATTTATTTGGAGATGAAACTAATGTTGACGAAAGTGGAATAGGATCAGAAGGCTGCGCGATTCGGAGGCCTAACTCAATAGCCAATGCTTTTGCCTTGGCAACACGATTTGTCATAATTCCTTGAACACCTAATTGAATGTATTTGCGCATTGCTGAGTCACTATCCAGAGTCCAGATGTAAGTCATACCAGTTTCACCATTTTTTTTCCCGTTAACACTTTGAGTAATACCATCATAATAAGTAGCTGCCGAACAGGAGCTGATACCAGTACCATACACTCTCTTGTTAGTGAAACGAGAAAGCATAGCTGAGACACCGTTGTAATTATCACCTTCTTGATCAAATGTGAAGAAGTAATTGTCTTTGTTTGGTGAACTACTTGCTGCAATCGCTGCAGCTTGAATATAATCAAATGTCTTGACCATTCCAGCACCAATAACGACTTTTCCTTTATAACCATATGCAAAGAGATTTTTATCAAGAAAAGACACAACATTTGAACCTGCTTTGGCAAGTCGTGTTGTCCATGCAGCATCTACTTTAGAGTCGATAAAGTATAGAGCAATACCAGGGAGACGAGCAACTCGTTGTACATGAGCAGCTGCATTGTCATTGGCTGGAGATCCGTAACAATATCGACGAAGTATATCATAACAAATATGATCAGTACCTGTGAAGCAAATACAATCACATACACCACCATGCTCAAAAATAGTGGGATTCCCATTATCATCGAATTGTAGATCATTTTCGATTGCATTTGCACCTTGTTGCACTGCCCATTCAAGAGAAATTGCATTATTCGCCATGTGTGCAATAATGTAGAAAGGGTCTCGAGTTTGTTCAGCCTGCACCACAACCATGAATGGTAATAGTGAAACAAGTAAGAATAAACAGACTTTGTGTAATTCTTGACGTTTCATAGGCATTTATATATCTCCTAAGAAACGAATTTTTAAAACAAAAATTATTGATCATTCCGTATGTATTTAAATATATATACCTGTTGTCAATGATTTGTAATAAACGATGATAAAGATAGTCTCTTCAACAAATCTTCTGGATTATGATAAGAAGCAGTGCAGTGGGTAAGAGACCCTATCATGAATCTGACTTTACATAGGCTTTATATATTTCGATATAGGCGTATGTAAAACGAAGTGGGTTAGTGTCCCATTTCCCAAACACAAAACCCAATCAATATAATAGAAACGATATAAAAAAAACATTCATTAGTCATTAATTTATTATATCATTGCAATCATGGATACGTAAATATCAAAAATTATTAATCGAAATTTTTCTTTTCGTTTCAATGAAGAAGAAGCATAATATTGGTTGTGCATGAATGATTAACACTAACGTAGAGAAGAAACAATTTATTTATTATTGTAAGCTATCATGCCAGGTGAAAATGATCAAGTAAAATAAGTGTTCGGTATCGATAAATATTACTGCTAAGTAAATTGATTTCAATCTAACATTTTAAAATCTATTTGAGACTGTTCCGATTTGTATGCATGAAAGAGATTATTGATCTCAATTATGAATAAAGGAAATATATTTTTGGTCACATATGCTAAAACTTATTGAACAGACTCGAATGACCAAATACATAACTGATATGAAGGACGGGGAACATTTTAGGTTAGTTTCGGCTCAATTAGAAAACACAAACAGTTTCGCATGAAGGTTTCAGCAATTGTAGGGCTCATAGTCAGTAGTCACTCTTAAAAATATCAGCTTGATCGGTCAAACTTTTCCTGTACTTCACTACTCAGCTATATACGTCCAATTGGACCTTCTATAGATGAAACAATCATTCGTTTTAGACAGGCTATACACATACTTTGACCGTTGATACATATACCATTCGATAGAGAATTCAATTCTGAACAGAAAATGTATAAATGCCTTGGAATAAAAACCGAAGACTGACTAAAAAAGATTCCAAATACTCTTAACATGTGGTCATGTAAAGAGTTAACTGAAACCTGTGTTCCTTCGATATCCACTATTTATCGTAGAATCGGAGCCATTTTTTCACCGTCAATACAGATCATCAATAGCTACAAAAACGTTCGAGTAAGTGGTTGCAAAACCATTGTATTTTGCGTGCTGTATGGGAAATACTGGTCAATATAAATTTCGAGTACAGAAAGACGATAGATACTAGTAGAGTTTTTTTGAATGCTATCATCGATTAGATTGATGATAAGACACATAATATTTCGAAGGTCTTGTTTCGAAGATTGATATAACAGAGGAGGTAATGTGATGTTGGTGTAAGAAATCGGTTGCATAATTTGTATGAATAAACAAACAACATGCGTGAACATTTTCGTTAAATGGAAAGAATAAGAACACAAAGAGAAATAATTATTTTTCATTTAGTTAGAAGAAGATTCTCTTATGACGTTCACCTTCGGCTAAATCATAGTAGCATAGTATGGGTCTTCTAACACCAGGTCTCTGTAATCACTTTCTCTTTGTGTTCATGATATCCATCTCTCTTTTGTCTTCATGTATCCGTTCTCTGCACCGATCTATAAATAGAGCGATTTTGATTCAAATAAAATATTTGATAAGCTACATAATTGCTCACGTTATTTAACAGGTTCAGTTACACAACAATGTTTATCGAGTGTGTTTGTTGTAATGGTCGTATTGATTCGAAGAATCGTCGTCCATTTCATGGTGTAGCAATGTGGCTTTTTGTTTCCGCACGAACAAATATGTCTTTGCCAGACTCTGGGTCAATATGTAATGCTTGTCGTATGCGTTATCTCAAATGGCGTAACAACACCGGATTTCCCAATGTATTAAATCATGTTGAACAGGAATCCGCTGAAAACAGTGTGGACACTGGTGATAAAGTAATATTTTCTAACATTTCAAGTCATCTTTTACCCGCTTGTACTCTTTTAGAATGATGATATGGATATTGAATTGATAATGAATCAATCATCACATCAGTATATTTTTATGAAAATGGATTTTAAACATAGAATGTTTTTATCTTTTAGACAGTGCTCAATTTGTAAACAAGTGATGCAGCCACTAGTCCGCATTATTTCTGAAATAGACCGAGATCTAGTATATCTTAAAAGCAATATTTTTATTCCAGAAGGTAGTCGATGCTGTGACGGACATGTTACTCAAGGACATTTGAATATCGATGCATTTAATAAAGTTCATCCTTATACAATTACGAATACACCTTTTTCTTCTATCGATGTAATTATTTGGTTTGATAAATTCCGAAATCATTACAATTCAGTTCGATATTTTGATTTTGATCTTCCCTTTACAATGTCGGACAGTGATTGTTATAAGTTAACTGGTATATCAAAATTGAACTTTGAGCATCTTCTTCAGTTACTTGCCAATTCCAATATTAAACATTCATCCAATCGATCATTTCGAAATGCTGTTGGTCTGTTTTTAATAAAATTTAGATTAGAAATTAGCAACAAAGTTCTCACCACCATTTTTCAATTTGCGAATCCTCAA
This sequence comes from Macrotrachela quadricornifera, assembly GCA_022393335.1. Lineage (NCBI taxonomy): Eukaryota > Metazoa > Rotifera > Eurotatoria > Philodinida > Philodinidae > Macrotrachela > Macrotrachela quadricornifera. The sequence continues at coordinate 2,750 of JAJEKB010006842.1, read as the reverse complement.
GCTGTTTCTCGAACTCTTTGTGCTGTTAGTCAAGCTATGTTATCAAACTTTGTACCTCACTATCTCGGCTTTAATCATATTTCTCGTCAAGATGTCATTAACAGTCATTCTTCTCCACTTGCTACCCGATTACTAACTGAACATTCGCATACAGCTGTATTAGTAATCGATGGTACCTATCTCCGAGCTACAGCGACGAACATTCAGCATTCATAAGCATAGATCACTCATCAAACCCATGTTGATTACAACCACCACAGGTTATATTGTTGCAGCTTATGGGCCTTACTTATCAGACAGCTCAAACAATGATGCATCTATGCAGAAGGACATATTGACCAAGAATAAAGATGGAATTTTGGAGTGGATTGCCGAGCATGACATAGTAGTAGTAGTAGACCGAAGATTTAGAGATAGTACTGGCATGATGAAAGCATTAGGCCTGCATGTCTGCATGCCGGATTTTCTAAATGGTCGGCATCGATTTGATGCACTTGAAGCAAATCGATCACGATTCATTAGCAAGATCAGATGGATGGTTGAATCGGCTAATGGCCGGTTCAAATATTTTAAGCGGCTAAATCAAACAATTCGACAATTCCTCACATACGTGACTACCTACAAATTGCTTGTGCCCTTGTTAATGCCTACCAGGCTCCTATCATTTCTTCATTTTCAAATGATGATCAAATTCGATTAATCACCGTCGGTATGTAGTGGTCATATATTTGTCAAACACCTATGTTCATTTCCCAGAGTAACTTTGCTAAATAATATTTTTTTTCACTTTTTAGCAGTATTTCAATTAAAGCAAACACGTGCTTATTCTGAAGAACGTTGCTCAACGACAGATCTGATTAATCATGCTCATTTCCTGCTACAGATTTGCGACACTGTTCCTCAACTAATTCGAATTCGGTTTCAATCACGTCACAGCAAAACCAAGACATATTATACCTATGTTCAATTTAGTGAAGGACAAATACAAAACAGCTGCTGCGACTGTCCAAGCGGCGACAGGCGAGTTGGCTTATGTTCTCATTGAGCATCTGCAATTTGGTTTTTGGCTTATCAACGACATTGTAATGATGCTTCTGCAAATCAATCATCTGGTTCATACTTGAAACTTCTCGACGACAGTGAGTTAGTGGATGACTATACTGAATCATCCGACGAAGATGAGAATGTTTTATACTCTCTTTTTTCATAATAAAAAGTAACGAGAAATTTAAAGAATTTAAACTGTTTAAGAGATAATTGTGTGCAACAAACAATCCTGTAATGGCATTTCATTTCATAGTTACATTCGATAACAACAATGCATGTATTATCATATATAGGAGTTCATCTAGATGACATGCAGAAGACAGTTTTATTCGAGCACTTTTGTAGATATTGATGATCTGTATTGACGCTGAGAAAATGGCTTCGGTTCTACGATAAATAGAGGACATCGAAGGGACACAGGTTTCAGTTAACTCTCTACATGACCACATATTAAGAGTATTCGGAATTTTTTTTCGTCAGTCTTCGGTTTTTATTCCAAGGCATTTATAGATTTTCTGTTCAGAATTGAATTCTCTATCGAATGGTATATGAACCAACTATCAAAGTATGTGTATAGCCTGTCTAAAACGAATGATTGTTTTATCTATAGAAGGTCCAATAGGACATATATAGCTGAGTACCAAAGTACAGGAAAAGTTCAACCGATCAAGCTGAAACTTTTAGGAGTGACTGCTGACTATGGGCCCTACAATTGTTGAAAGTTTCATGCGAAACTATCGGCGTTCTCTAATTGGACCGAAATCAACCTAAAATGTTTCCCGTCCTTTCTTTGTGAAAAATAAAATTCATATTTATTAACTATTACTTTTAAAAACTTTGAGTTTCGCAGAAAAAATTCGGAAATCAAATGGGCTAACGAAATCCGACTCGGATTACGTTCGAAAAGGTTCCGCTTGGTTTTTGTCGAATTTGCTACTCAGATATTTCTATAATCGCCAGGAATCATTGATAGAGAGATGCCTGATAACGTAAGGTTTTCACAGAATAAAGTAGAATTTGATCGAAAGTCGACTATATTCGTTTTGATTTTATCAAAATTGATAGAGACATTGGTTAGAAAAGAAATTCTGAATCGAAATATCAATTGATTCGATGATGAAAAAATCATAAAACATTTTGATAACATTTATTAGGTTTCGTGTTTCTTTATTTAACATGAGAGAACCTAAACGTGTATAACAAGAAAAACAACAAATGAACAAGAGAAAAACAAAGAAACGAAACAACATAAGAATGACTATATATAAGTAATGAAGAATCGTTATCTATATTGTAATGTAGATGCCGAATTCTGACAACATTCATACAAAATTACTCCATATACTTTACAAAACCAAAGAGAACGGAAGGACATTATTTTCTCAAAATCATAATTCTATAAATATATTAATTATTTAAAATCGAGAATGCTCATTTCATTCAAATTTTAAATCAAGTCATATGAAAATATAAAGTATTCAATTAATTAAAGATGCAAATTCCGATCAGCATATACATGTGATTTGTTTCATCCTCATGATGATATATGCTTTTTTTGTGCTGTATCATACCTGTATGAAGGAAAGAACAAGAAAAAATAGGTAGAGAATGATTATCCTGTCGTCATTATTCTGTGCGTACTGCAATTACCTTTTGGTTATACACATGATGCATAGAAGAACAAGTAAATAGTTGACTAATTC
>JAJEKB010006829.1:0-19055 GCA_022393335.1 Macrotrachela quadricornifera | reverse complement strand
TTGTAGATCTATAGCTACAAAACGACGGTTTTCTGAAAGACCATCTTCCAAACGTTTTCAACAAAACTTTCTAGAGACACAATGAAAGAGCATGTCAAGAAATCCTTAAGAACTAAAGAACAACTCGATAGGTTCAGCCATTTTCAAGATAGAATTTTCATGTTACATGCCTATTATCACCAATACTTAAAGCAAAACGTATATTACTTGACGACAACAATACGGCATATACAGTGGAACCATATGTACACCAACTTGAGTGTTACGATGTTACAATTGCGACGCTTTTGATGAACATATAGCTGCTCATTGTCCAAATAAAGGTAATGCAATCTGCTTTCGATGCGCTCAGCATGATTCCTACAATCCTAAATGTAATAATCCTGTAGAATGTGTACATTGTAAGAGTGAGTACATGGCAAGTAATCCAAATTGTCCAATTAAGTTAGAAAAACATTATGAAAAGAACCAGCGTCTGAAAATATCAAACAAAACATTAAATTTATTAACTTCGCCAAGTAAACAAGCTTGGTCCACTAATACACAAAAGTATCTTTTTGGGAATAATACAACGGCATCAACAGCAATGGAAGACACGATCCAATTAACTTCTAATAATAACAATAACTATCAAGTAGATATTCCAAAGGTATTAAATCAAACTAATACTACAATGTGAGGGTGAGTGTGAGGGTGGGAAGATAAAAGAAAAGATCCATACACACACCAAAGATACTGAACTTAGTCTTTCTCTTTTTACATCGAAAATGTAGTTTGCGTTCCTGTAATTCCAGCAGAGGAAAACATACTACGAAAAATTCAAGCAGAATTCAAGAGCCATAACTAGAGATATACGGGATCAAAAAAATGGAAATTTATCAAGCATAGAACCACAAAGACAGAAGTTACCACGATCGAATCTAGTAACTCAGAGGGATGAATGTGGGTATGGCTGTAAATATGAGTGGCTATAGCTGTGAGATGATGATAATATCCACACCCACACCTTCACGTAGATAATAAGCACATTAAAGATAATTCTATTTATTAATTCATCAAAACAGACTACATGTATTGGATGTAACTGAATAATTGTTGATAATTTTCAAATTTTCATTACCCATATTGACTAATTGTACGCCTCTTACTTGCTGTTGTTCATATTCGATTACTTTCTGACGAATATCATTCATGTCATCTCTCATAGATTGTTGCGTATCTGTTGCCGAAGAATTACTCGATACTTTAATTTCGATCACTTCCTGACGAATATCATTTGTATCATCTCTCATAGGTTGCGGCGTGACTGACGTTGGAGAATTGGTTGATAATTCAACTGTTTCTAAACAATCAGAAATTTTTCTATCAGAATTAATGGATCTTGATTGTTTTTTCATTGTAACTAATTCCTTGTCATATATAACACGATTAAAAAATGTGAAACCCATAAAACCGTGTGACGAATCGTCATCATCGCTTTCATTCGTTTGATAGAGTTTTTCGTTTACATCGATAACATCATAAATATCTTCATGTAAATCCGTATTAGCATATCTTTCTATGTGTTGGAGCAATTCAAGTGTAGCTGTTGAAATCTCTCGACGAGAATTCCTTTAAAACAACAATGAATATATTAAAAATAATTTTCTTATTAAAATCAATAAAATCTCATTTTGAATGTAATGAATACGTCACGTATATCTCCTATTAGACATGCAACAAAACTATAGTATAGCTTGGATTCGAGTATGCTTTTTTTTAAAAAACTGATGTATTCTGTCAACTTGTGTAACGCCTATTTCATAATGTTTTGATACACATCTACCTTCTACGCATTGCTTTACATAGTATACTTTCAATTTATTCTTATCAATAGTGACACATTTTCTCAGGAATGTGTAACTGATTCGAATTTATCAAAGTTTCATAAACTGTTGTCCATTTACATCTATATTGTTTTTGTAATACTACTGAAGAATGCCTTAAATATTTCTCTTTCCACATGGTTAAATAGCTTAGATTTGGTCATTAATGAAGTTCTTGATAGCACAATATCTACTGATGCATATAGCAATTTGAAAATATGTATAAGAAAACGTCAAGGAATATCTTATGATCTCATCAGAAATAGTTGTATCATTTAGATTGTGTAAGAACTATTTGAACGCAATTTTCCATCACAGTATTTTGTACTTGATCGATTTATATCTGTATGTCAATGATAATATTTACTTTTCATATGGAATCGATTTAAACTAACTGTATTATAAAAGAAAACAAATCCTTTTTGAAAACTTTTATTCTATTAAATTCTGATCGATTATATAATTTAATTGGAATCTTATGATATCATATTTGTTCTCGAAAAGATAAATTTAATTAAAATAATTTATTTATCCTTCAATATATTAAAATTTGTTGATTATCTTTTCCATTATAATTTTTTCAATTCTTACCGACTTGGTAATTCTTGAATTTTTTTTTGAATATTTGGATCATTTGGATCGGCAATCATCAATGTTAATAAACGACGATCATTCATTGCTAAAACAACAAAATTATCATTCACTCTTAACGATATAACGTAATCATATAAGAATAATTTAGCCATTTGTTCACTACTATCAATTCGATGCATAAACAAAATACGAGGTTTAATTAAAGTAAATACATATGTTGCGGATTCATTTAAACATATTTGTTCACAGATATTTTCCAGTTGTATCGAATGATAATAAATTTGAGAACGAAGATTACGTAAATTAAGTTGATTTTGATTATTAATAACCATTGCTAAACAATAATTTTTTTGACAAAATATATCAATTGTATCTAATGGAATCATTTCTACTGATCCATTCTTAATTAATTCATTTAATTTAATTTGACATAATACAAGAGATTTATCACTAAAATGTAATAGGATTGTATCTTGAGTTTGTTCATCTGAATAAACTTTTGAAAGTATTGATGATAAAATTTGAGAATGATTTATATTAATATATATTAATAATTGAGTATTTGTCCATATAGCTATTGATTGTAAATTATCATCAAATATAATTAAATTTTCATTTGAATTAAGAATAACAATTGAACTAAACATATTCGAACATTGAATATTCAATTGTACATTATTTGTTTGATGAAATTTAATATTATCATATGAATTTGACTGTTGAACAATTGAAAATAATGAACCAGTATTTGTCAGAAGAAGAAAATCACCATATTTAGTTGAATGAACTCTACTTGATGATTGAAGTTGAAGAGTAAACACAGGTTTATTATAAAGTAATTCACATAAATATATTTCTATTCGATGATTATTTAAAATTAGAAATATAAAAATTATATTGGAATCAAATTTATTTGATGTAATTGCAAATTCATTTATCATCAATTGATCTGAATAGAGACGAGTAAAATCAATCGATGTTGAATTTTGATATGACCATATTGAAAGTTCTCTTCAAAAAAAAATATATAACAAAAGATACTCATTAATTGGTTAATTCACATATTTAACTTTCAAATATTTATGAGGTAGAATACAATACATTTGTTTTCTCTACATTCCGTAAAATGTACACAAAATTAGTGCAAATAATGCTTGTCGAAAAGATTCGATTGACTCTTAGCTAATACTGATCTATTCACCACTAGATAATGTTTATTCGATTTTGAGTTCAACTTTTTCATCATAAATCACTTTTCTCCAAAAAAGTGTCATATTTCTCTCGCAATTAGTAGTTGCTACTCATCCGTCGCTCGAATACTTCAATTAGAACGACTAAATTATCCTTCGAATAATATAATGAAGCTAAGCGATGAGATTATTGGTCTTGTCAATATACTGTCTATATTTGTATCCTACGAGAGTGGTATTTGTGTTAAAAATTTATTTCTTCTGAAAAATTCAGATCTCGATCTTGAAGGCCTTTAGCTAAATGAAAGTCGAAAGACCTATCCGAATTTTTAGAGAAAAGTACTTATAACTTTTTAATGACGATAATTAGAATTCTGTAATCTTTCTTATACAAAAGAAAGAATTAAAAATATTCGCTTGTGCCTTCTGATGAATAATGAAGACTACATGACATTCAATATGTTTTTATTATTGTACTATCTATTTATATTTGACAAGAGAGAAAATATTACCTTCTTTCATTATCAAGTGTCACTGCAATAGTATTATATAGTTGAATATTTCTTATTTCATTATTTGTACGTGGAAATGCTACAAGAGTTTTATATGCTTCATGTAATTGTTCTGTTTCATATATATGAATTGCACCATTAGCCATTGAACAAAGAAAACTTCGAGCTAAATATAGTTAGTTTATATTGAATTCTTTTTTTTTAAAATTAAAATATCAACCTGATGCAACAATTGGTTTAATTCTTGTTACTGGTGATGAACTTATATCAATCGAAGCATATAATTCATATGTATGTGTCAATAAACATTTATCAGTTTGAATACATTTCCATACGAATATATTAATAATTCCTCCACGTGCTGTATAAATTGTATTAGAACTATTTTCATGAATTGCAACAATATCAAAATAACCATCAATACGTACATAAGATATATCCTTTGTTATACATTCATGAATAACATATAAACAATTTGCTGTTATACCAATAAATAATAAAGAATCAGATGATTGAACATCTTTTCTTATTCTATCTGGTAACACAATTTGTTTTATTGATTTCGATCCGATTGGTTGATCAAAAATAATTGAAGTTTTAATAAGATTATTTTTATTTTCAAAAAAAAATTTTAAATTAATATGTACAAAATCAATTAATGTATTATTATCGTATGTATATATCAATGATGATCTATCAATAACAATTAAATTAATATTTTTATCAATTTCAATTGAATCATAATCAATAAATGATGGTTGATTAGAATTATCAATTGAATAGAAATTTATTAATCCATTTTGATAAATAATAGCAATTATTTTATATAAATGAATACAAAAAATATTTTTTATTATGAATGAAGATGTTTGATCAAGATGAGTTAATTGTCGATTATGTATTAAATCCCAACATTCAAGAAAATTATTATCGATTTCTTTAAATATACAAAGAGCACGATCGAAATCCAAAACATCAACTATCATATAACCATTTTTTGATGTTCTTTCAAATAGAATTTCATCATCAGCTGATATAAAATAAATATGATGAAATGAATTAACAAAAAAACGATATTGTCTATAATTTTTAGCATAAGAAAGATGATTATTGAATGTTATACAATTTAAATAAGATTCATTTAATTTAGGTAATTTAATATCTAATGCTGTACGTCCAGTTGTCATATCGATAATAACAATTCGATCTGATAAAGATACACCTGCTAATTGATCATTTGTTAAATCGATATAATTAATAGATGTTGTGTGTTTAGTCATTGAATAAACTAAACCACTTCCAGGTGGTTGAATTTGACAATAAGGAACTATTAAAGAACAATGATAAATACTTTTTTCATCGAATTGTTTTATAAGACGAGTTATATTTGGTTTAATACCAAAAAAATTCAATAAACGTGATGAAAATTCATAAACATAATTATCTGGATATTCTTCAAGTAAACGACCGACAATCATATAAATCATTAATAAAATATCAATTTCATTCTTCATATCAAGTACTTCTTTTGATAATTGATCTTGAGGAATGTCCTTGAAATGTTGCATTAGAAAAGCAATATCATCGAAATTCGAACAATGAGTTTTGGCATCTAGACAAAAAATAGAATCGGTCAGTGTGTCTGTCCGTCTGGCGTTTACACGATAACTCCTGAAAGGATAATCTGATTGTCATGAAATATTCTACAGAGCTAGAAGATTGATTAGTTTAACATCTCAGCCTGTAGGGAGAACACGGGAAAAATTTTGAAAAAAAATGTTTTCATTTTTTTCGAATTTTTTCCCTTTGATATTCCTGGAAATATTAAAAAAGTAAAATTCTTTTTTGTTTACTCGATAAAATCCATGCTTCAATTAGAAATATGACACTGCTTTCGAATATCTCACTGGAAAAACTAGTATTTTATTCAGAAACTGAGAAATACTGAGCAAAAAGTCTACATAATCCTGCTCTATATCGAACGATTTTTCACCGAGATAAAATTTTGAAGAATAAAAATATTACATATTCGAGATCACCGTAAAATTGCTCATTGAGTCATAAAAGTTCGAAATTGCAATAAATATTTTCACTTTTTGCAGTACACATAACTTTTTAATAAAATTCGTAGTATCTGTATTTACTTCATAAACAAATGTTTGTAAGAAGACCTTTTTATATACATAACTTTCTCTAATTTATTTTATACTCAAGGTTATCGAACTCCATATTTTGATATTTTCTTTGTTCATCTTGAGAAGAAATAGAATAAAAAAATTCATCAAAATAAATATATCATAAATAATACAATGCTTAGCTAATATAATTGATATTTACTATATAGAAATGTTTATGATCTGACATAATCTTCTATTTTTTGCATACACTCAGTTAACTACTTCTTAAAACGTTCTTTGCTCGTATACAATTTACTAATAACAAGTCTATTAAACTAACATCTAGTCGTTCGTCGACCTTCCTTCGGTCGGCTACCCCGACTAACCGCTTCAATTGATAACATCCCTTTATCTTTTCATTCTTTTTTCACAAAGTGATCGACTTTGGTTCATACGATTCTAAAAAAGAAACTAAGAAACAAAAGTACTACTTTATGAATCGCCACAAATAGAACATATTTGATGATCTTTCAGTAAGCCTGTACACAGAATTTTTTAAAAATGATCGTTTATCTCAAAAAACTGACACCGAATTCGAGTTTCTTGGCTCCGATTACTCTTGGAGTGACTCTTATAATACATATATATAGAATAATTGAAAAATGAATACGAATAATCAACGAACGGACGAACGCAACTAACTCATTCTGCGTATACCATTCTTCCGATAGAGGGAATAATATGAAAAAAACTTGATGTTTTCTATTTTTTCTTCACGATGAAGAAAGGAAAGGTAAAAATATAAAGTTCTATAATACTTTTCGTGAACTATTGTTTATAGTATAAAATCAATTCAAAAAGGACATTCATAAAGAAAGAAAGGTTTTCTAGTTGTTTTGTAAATATTAGTATAAAGGAAAAAGATGAATGAAGATGTGAACGTAATTGTAATACTAACATTGGCATAAGTACTATTTATATTGACTGTTTTGGATAAAAATTTAATAGAAAATATCTTACACATAAATGTATAATTGAAAATACTTCATTAATAGCGATTGGTATAGCTAAATATGGTGATAATTTAAATAAGAGATGTGGTAATTCATTTAATTTTCGTTTATTAAATGAAATTTGGCCGTTACTATCGATGAATTCAATTGGTTGTGATGTTATCAATCGATTAGTGGAAATTACTCCATTTGATTGAAATAAATGATACTTTTCGATCAATTTTTTATTGTCAATTTTTAATGGTTTGATTTTTTCATTCCATGTTTCGTTATATAAATCAATCATATTACTAAAAATAATTGTTCGTTCTGTTTCATTGCTTTTTGAAAGATATTGAGTACTGACAACCTCGATAAAACGTCGATGATACCTATGATTAATCATAAAATGTAATATTATTTGAATTACTTTCCTTAAAAAGTCAAATCTCTTTTCTAGACATATTTGTTACAATACATAATGTCTTTCCATGATACTATCACTGAAATTTGCTTCACTATAAAATTTTCTAGTTGATAGATAGATAGATGGGTAAGTACATAGTGAAATAAACAGATAATACTCAATATATTTTATAGACTTCTTGGAGAATCGAAATATAGAAATATGATAAATATGAATATCTGGAGGATGTATATGAGTGTAAAGATTAATCTATTCTCATCTATCTACTTGTTATAGTTATTAATTTCGAGAGAAATCGTAGTGATAATATCACTGAAATACATCATAGATACAGTTTTTGCTTAAAATTTATTTTGAGTTTTAATTTAATGAATAAGAAAATGAATGAATTAATCGTTCTTACCAATAGATGACTGGTGAATCATCAACTTCTTTTTCTGTGATATATTCATCAAGATCATTTCTTATTCTTGTCCATAAAATACCAGGTAAACGTTTAATCGGTGGAATATAATGTTCAAAAACACTTTTAAGAACATCATCATCAATTGAAAGAACATCTTCTAATTCATTTTGAGTAATACCATTACGACAAGCTGTCATATAAGAAAGTCCATGACGAAATAAAACATTATTATGTTTTATTTGTAATTGATTAAATAGATATAAAATACAATCATCAATTGTACGACATGTTTTTAATTGATTATCAATTGTATCATATGAATGTAATGTACATAAAATATCGAAAACAAGTTTCATGAATAAAGGAACAATTGTAATTCGTTCTTTCATCCATTCAATAACAAATAAATATTGTTCATTAGTCAATGTACGTTGTTTTCTTTGAAACCAATCATTATAAATTATTTCAATCATTGATGAATTAAATGCTGGTACTAATAGAAATAAATGTTTACAATTTTCATTAGATAATTGATTAAAATTAATTATTGATTTTAAATTTAAAAGTATATCACCATGATTAGGTAATGTTGAAACAATACATTTGATATTTTTTGGAAAGATTTTTGGTAACCATTGACAATCGTATGCATCTTTTGAAAGTTGATCAATTGAATCAAATATTATTAAAAGATATTCATTGATAGGAATTTTAGGAAATAAATTTGTTTCTAATTGATATCGTAATTGAAGAATATCGGGATAAATTGTCATTGATAAATTATATATTTGACAAATTTGTTCAGATATTGAAACGAGAGTTTTATGAATTGTCGATGATAAAGGTGTTGTTCTAAATAAATATTGTAAATATTATCATTCTCAAAAAGTTTATATATACCCAAGGAAACGTAATATCACCGACACAGATCGAGTTGACCACCACTTCAATACCTATAGTCATTTGAAATAAAAACAAAATATATTAATTTAACATTACATATGAATAAAATGTTGCAATCTTGAAATGTATATCGGATAAAATAGGAATTCTAACCACTAGATCTTATTAGAGAAATTCATCATTACTTCATAGATATGTCGAATGAGGAGAGATGATGTGAAAATGTATATAACATGAGTTTACGTGTAAGTGTAAATGCGAGTTGTTCTATTTTTTAGTGATTTCCTAATGTTCATCTTTAATTGCGATCTTAGATTTTATCCTATGACATTCTATCCCAGCGTCAAAATTCATATGAAGAATATATCTTAACTCAGATGATTTCTATCTTTTCGTTCTGTAGAATATTCAATTGTATTGACATGTCGAATTACTTGATTTATAGTTGTCTTTGTTTGTGATAAATTATTTCAGTCAAAATTATACACACATGTAAACCTTGAAATTTGCTTTCAATTGAATTTAAGTTTCAAGTTGGAAACTACTGTTAATTCTAAAGATGGGAGAAGTTTAAATTCAGAGGAAGATTTATCATTAGATTATTATTTAATAGTATGAGAAAAATATAATCTTATTTATAACTGTTCTAAGCATATTCAGAGACAATTTATTGTTTTATATTCTTCTCTAGACTTATTCTGGGTGAGGATGAGTAGTTAAGTTGTTCGAATCTTGGCTCTATCAACAATAGAATGAACTTGGGCAAATCACCAACGACTGTTTGTCTTCGATCATTCATCCAATAGCATATTGACTACATTGTCAACATAAAAAAAAAGATTCTTGTAGTTACTATGTGATCAATCAGTATGGTTGGAGGACTTTAAGTGATTAAGCGAAACAAATCTAAGTTAGACCGATCTTTTACCCAAAGCTACAACTAGCAATAGTTGTGGATAATATATCAGACTTTTCAAATTGTCTTCAAATAGTACTCTATACTAGAAGGTAACCTCAAGAGGTGAAGTATTTTTTCTTTTTCTCTGAACTCATTTGAAGAAGATGATTTTTCATTTCATATTTCATATTCAAAACAATAAACTATTACTTCGAACGATGTTTTAGCTAATACACTTGTTTTTCCACATCCTGAATCCCCATATATAACACATGCACGATGTTCATTGTCATTGAGTACATATTCTTTTAACTAGAATGATTAATTATTAAATTGAAATATTTAAATGGATTTTACTCGATCAAGTATATCAATTCGACCATGAAATTTCGTTAAATGTCTTTTACATTGAATTGCATGTTCAATAACTTCATGTTCTAATGGATTTGAATTGATTAAAATACGAGATTGAATACATTGATCAATTTGTTGTTTAATTGCATAATAAAAATCATCATTAAATCGTGTTAAATATGCATTATGAGCATCTCGGTTAATACCATTTGATGTCCAATGAACTTTATATGAAAATATATTTGATGATTGTAATTTTTTTGGTATAAGAGAATATTTTAAATTGTTAAGTAACATTTCAGCTTCACTATCGAGAATTGGTTCATTGTCTTTTGAATATCCTATATCAATGTATTTTGATGCTTTACTATCGAATAGATGTTCATTAATATCTTCTATTTCTCGTATAAAACATAAGGTACGTTCATTGGCATCAGATGCTTCGAGAATACCTTTGAGTATTTCTTTTTCAGTAACTTAAATCAATAATAATAATAATTCTTTTCATATTAATAAATTCTAAATATAAATATAAAAATACTTGATATGAAAAATTCATCATATTCATCTTGATTAATTTGTTTTTGTTCGAAACATTTACTCGCTGCTTTACGGAGACAAGTTCGAATACGATCATTAATTCTTTTCCATTCCTTTTCCGCTTGTTTCATTTCGTTTGTATTCTGTACGAAATAAAAATCAATGATTATTATTATTATTCACATAATCATACTTGAGAATTAATATTCGGTAAATTCGATGAGATCGATTGAAGAACATAAACAGATGGTATACGATTCGTATCAAGTCGATACCATTGAGAAAGTAATTGATCATCATCATCATTCATTTCTGATTGGATTTGATCATATAACATATTAAAAAGTACAGAAGGAATAATTGATGGTGTTGGACGAGAACCATAACGATGGCTTAATAAAACCTATAGGAATACATTTATCAATTTATTGAAAAAAAAATATATATATTTATTAACAATAAAATTTGTAGCCACTGAATATCGTTTGCAAATTTCAATTTCATGAAGACATGTTTGAACTTCACTGTGATTGTTACTTGATTCATTTGGAATACCCCATCGCATATCGACATACTAATATAATTTAATTTATTATTAGATAGAATATTTTATTTAATAAATACATACTTGAAATTCCAGATGATATTGTTGCCGGCAATAATCTTTAAGCTTTGGAAAAACAAACTGGATCAATGAATCTCTTTCAGCAAGTGTATCTAGAAATATCTTTTAAAATTCATATTATCTTTTCAATTTTTCATGTTTAAACCTGTAAATGTTGAACTGAGAAAAACGCGCACTACTTTCGATCGAACATCTGGAATTGTTTGACATTGTCCACGTAAAAGATCCATATAATTCGTATTTTCCATAATATATTAATAGAAATATTAAATTGTTGTATAAATGAATTAGAATTCTTTAACAGAGAATGTTATAAATGTCAATACTTCATACATTCACATATTATACATAGTCACCATGGAAAAACCTCGATTATGATTACACGATAAAAAAAAATATAAGATAGTTGGATCTCAATGTGAATGGATGCTTTAGAAAATCCAATACAAAAATAGAACACATTACATATCTGTATTCGTATAAAATAAATATCAGTTTAACTGATATTTTGCTCTATGATATTCGTAACTATAGACGACATGTACTGTAAAGAGAATAGTTTGACATACGTCCATTGTAAACAAATTCAAAAAATACTGTATAATGCAATCGATTTTCTTCAACATTATCGTAAATGAGGGTATCTATGGTATAGATGACATTGTCCAAGTGAGAGAATGTGAGGTTGAGAGTAAAAGAAAATAATTACTACGATGCGTATTTTGATCTAGTTAAAGATCTTAACGAGAATGTGTGGATGTGGGTGTCAATTTACATCAAGGGAGAAAAAGTGGATCCTGGATCCTGATGGATTCTGATGGATCCTAGTGGATCCTATTAGATCCCGATTACGGGTGACACTTTAACTTTTAAAGTTACACTAAATTTTCACTATGAAAAGGAGTATCCTAAAACTTCATGAAGCTGAGTAAAACTTTATAACACTACTCCTAATCACTCTTGCTATACGGGACGGGATCATTCGTAGGTCATTAACTACTATTCATTGGAGGTACTCTAAGGTCATCATCCACTATATATTGGAGAAGCCCTAAGGCCATCAACTACTGTAAATTGGGGGTACCCTTAGGTCATCAACTATTGTCTAATGGGGGTACCCTTATGTTAACAAGTACTATATCATGGGGCATTCATAGCTCTTCAACTGCTATGAATTAATATATAGGGTATCCAGTAAATTACCAAACAGACACTAACAACTGAATATTTTCATCGTACTTCAACCAAATGAGCTGATTTTTTTTCTGAGAGTAGAAGACAGTTGTAGGGATTTATTCATACGTAAACATCTTATTCTTTGTTATATTCTCTAACTCTTTCATTTCTTCTAAAATTAAAAAAAAAACAGAAAAGCTTCTTCCAGATGAAATAAAACTTTGTTTATCTTGACAAAAACAGGCATACCACAGCAAAAACTGTGTGACCTTTTAAACTTTTCTTCTAATGTATTTTCTCACATACATATGTGATGATATACCAATATTTACGTTGAAATAATGATGGAAAATTTCTTTCAAAATAGGTTTCATGCTTGTATATGAGATAGATCATTTATTTAATAACATGTAGTTCACGAGTTTAGTGGTATTGTTTTCATATGAATAAATACCTATAACTGTCTTCTACTCTCAGAATAAAATCAGCTCATTTGGTTGAAGCACGGTGAAGATATTCAATTTTTAGTGTCTGTTTGATAATTTACTGGATATCCTATATAATGGAGGTATCCTTAGACCCACAAGTACTATATGATGAGGGTATCCATAGGTCCCCAACGGATATACTGTAAGGATACCTATGTCCGAAGGTTTTATATTCTGGGGTTACTGATAAATCCTCAACTATTATACTATATGTGTAACCATAGGTTTAATAATGTAATATTCAATACTCTATAACATCTTTCCGTACTTTCAGAATTGAGGTAAGCGATACTCATGGAGCCGATGCATTACTTGTGGGTAAAAGCGTTCAAGAAAACTGATATAACTACTAAAAAGAGCAGTGATCGTTAGAGTGACGACTACTCAGTAATAGGTAACAAGACACTTTTATTCGATTTTTTCGTTAATAAATGCAGGTTCGTGGAAATATGGAAATCGTACCAAGCTGAATCAAACGAAGATAGTTTTTATTTTTTGCAATTAGTTAGTGAAAATAAACAACAGAGTGAACAGACACAAAGAGCTGACACACCAGTGAAACCAAGCGCAAAAAAACCGCGCATATTCAGTAACACATTTCAGACGCCGAGAACGAATCGAACTGGAAGAGCTTCACCATCAATTCTTCCATAAATTCCACCACGAGGGTGAAAGAATGCACCCTCAATTGAAACATAAAGTAATAAATGTAATATGAAATGGAAGTAAAAGCTTAATTATTTTGTTGGAAAATCCGTCTAAATCCGTTGAATTTTTATTCTTTAATGATACAATAGACTTTTTAATATCAATAAATTCAACTTGAAAGCGATCTAATTTTGAATTTTGAATTTCAATATGTAATTCTTGGCCTATAACATCTGCCTCAGATTCAACGTTGGACTGGCCATATTTATGTTCAGAGAACTGATCTATATAAAAAATTTTTACGATGTGACACATTTCCTCTGGAAATGTTATAACTACACTATTATGCAGAATTCCATCAATAAGAGGCGAATAAGACAAGAAGTGTCACTTAGATTTTCTCCAGAGTTGTTTGACATTACAATTATTTAGAGTTTCACAGTATTTGCTGCAAGTTCGTCTTTTGTGTAAATAAAGTGCTTTACGTTTATATTGTGGATAAAGTTTTAATTGCAGCATATAGTATGGATATATTATTTTTCTGACCAAATACAAATACTAACGTTTAATTTTAATCAGATGAATTATTTGAGGCGGGATTGAAGGCTTATATGTATTGCAATAGGATGCATAAACTAGTCTGGAAGAAGTCAACGACAAGAAACGTTCATAGAGACAGAAAAAATGAGCCTTGTCTGTCATGATTTTATATAGATCATTGCAAAAGAAAGATGTATATGTAAAAAATAAGTCATATAATAACCAATATGTTCGTTTAATTGGGATGAAACATTCTTTTGATGTAACTATGAATGATGATCACTAAATAACAGGATAGTGATCACTTCCAATAGAGAGAAGTACAATGAAAGAAGCAGAGAGCATGCTCATAGGTGCTAGAATAATGTCAATCACCGCATTTGAACGTGTCAAAGTAGGAGCGAATCTATCCACAACTTGCAAAAATCATTATCATTTAATTATTAGAAGAGTATACGTCCGTTAAGGTTTGATGGTGTATGAGACCAAGAATTATGTTTAGCATTTAAATCACTAAGTACAATGGTATTGGGATTACAACACATTATATCACTAAAAAGGCTAACTGATAGAAGTTCATTAGGTGGAGAGTAACAAGTTACTAATTAAAATTTGTTTAGAGAGCTTTCTATATCAAGAGCAATAGGATTAGAATCATTTTTAAATTTAAGCAAACGTTGTACGGGAATAGAGCGATGTGTAGCAACTAGTATTTCACCAAACCAATTTATACCTTCCTGATAGAAAACATGATAATTATTTAAATGTATCAAAAATTTTTTTAATGTGTCATTATTAGGACGTATTCCATTTAATACAATAATAGAGACATGAATCGAGTTTAATAATTCGAAAGGATCATATAGATATAATCTGAGGCTACTTATATTCAATAATAAAAAAGATAATTCATTTCTAATGTTGAGCATATTTAAAGTTTGTTGCCGTCGTTTTTCCCATTTAATAAATACATTATTTTATGTTGAAGATGTGGTTCAGTCGGTAATGAAATGTTGAAGGATTTTTATTTGCTTTTTTGAAAGTTTTTTCTTTGGAATTGTTTGTAATTCTCTTTGAATAGGGATGAATACTTTAGCATTAGGATTCATCAGTTGCCATATGATCGAAAACGTTATTGAATATTTCACAGTCTTGGATACTAGTCCTAATACTAGATAGATTATCAACATTGGTGTGATTACAATTTTTTGAAATAAAATCCACTAATTTATTATGTAAAAGAGAAATGGTTTGTTTATTAACACCTTTTGCTTTTGAATAGACTTGATTTGAAATTTTTTTAACAAGCGGACATAGAATATCATTTATAGAAAATTTAATATGGTTCATCTCATTACTGTAACTATTTAAATCCACTTCGAATAGACTGAGCTTTTTTTTATTTAGTTCATCTTGTTGTTGTTTCATAAGTAACATCGTGTTATTTGTCTGATTTAAGACCTTTGGAATGTCTAATTGATATTTATTGGTATCGTTAACCGTTGATGATGAAATAGCACATGACATTGATGTCACACTTGTTATATTATTTCGAGTCTAGGTATTTTTAAGTTGTGCAATTGAGGAATTGATATTTCTGTTTGAAATTTCAATTGCTGGTTTTTTTCATAGCGTTTTTCTAATTGAAATGGGCAATTAGGATTGTCTGTCATGTGTCCACCTTGACAATGAGCACATCGAACGGGATTACTACACTTTGGATCTTATGGATGCTACTGGGCACACCGGAAACAAATTGAATTATTTTTATTCGGGCAATGAGCAGCGATGCGATCCTCTAACGCTTGACAATTATAACATCGTCAAACCTGAGTTGGTGGTACATATTGTTCAACTGTATATGCAGTGTTATTCTCATCAAATAATATACGTTTAGATTTAAGTATTGGTGATAGTTATTTGTACGACGAAAAATCAACCCGAACTTTAGATAAAGGACGATCACCTTTTATAAATCAACGTACTACACGTACAATTGATGGATAATGTTATTTCAATTCATTACCAAAAGCTTCAACATTTCATTGAGAGAGAACATTTTGAAAAACTATTGAATATGATGCTGGTATCTTTTTTGGTAAATCTAAAATGTGTTTGCTGTTACATATTCTATCAGGCTAATCCGAATCACATATAAGATGTTCAAACTGGGCTGTTGTGTTGGTATAAAGTAGAAAACACATTTGATTATTCACTGCTTTTGCATAACGACCGTAAGTTAGATTTAATTTAAAGTATCTATTTAGCTTCTTAATTACACTTAATTCTGTTGTCAGATACTTATCAATATCTTGCAGTATAATACGAAATGATGGAAAGGATAGTCTTGATGACTCACGTCGAGAACGAGCTGATGAGTCATTGGAAATTTTCTTAGGTTGATGGTATGTATTGAAATATGAAGGATTGATTGTCGATACTAATTTATTAATAATTTCCTGTTGAGTTTGATTAGATTGGGTAAAATGATGATCAAGTCTAGTATCACTACCAGTCGTTTCCAGTCGATTAAGTTTAGGTATGTGAATTGATGCTTCATATTCACTTGGATATTGAACAGATCGTTTCCTATTGTAAGAGTGAAGTGTCGGTTCATCAGTATCGGCTGGGAACAATTCAATTGGACATCAATTTTTTGAAATGATTGTTTCAAACGTACTCATTTTATTTGCAGAAATTAGTGAATCCTGAGTATGAAATCACTGACGTATATGAAACGCGTGTGTGCCTATTTAAAATTTATAACGAAGAATACGAAAAGGAAAAAGTATGACCATTTTCTATCTTGTAAAGTGACGAATGACTTACAATCGATCTTTTAAGGTCTCAACATGACAAAAATTGAACATTTCGTGCCCTCGTGCATAATATTTTGCACTAAACTAAAATTGAAGGTGCAATAATGACTCATTGGTACGAGTTATGATAATTATAAGCATCACTGTTCTTTTGACCTATGTTCTTTTTTTTTTTAATAGCTGGAGAAAAATCGCGAGACAAAATACGAACGAAAAGGAGAGAAAAAGAAAAAGACGAAAGAACGTAAAAGAATAATACACAGAAAATGATACGCAGAATATATACGAGAATGTGAGTGCAACTGTCGTACATATAATAGTAGAAAAAAAATAGAAATAAGAGAAGGAATAAATAATTTTTTTATAATATTATATGGTGAATATTGTAATAAAACATAAGATAAAAAATAAAACATATTGCAATAGAAAGGCATACAGTTCGCAATCGAAATACTATTTAAAATAAACAGACTCTCCAGATTTAGCATTTGAACAGTCAACAGAAGTTTGTTTTCAACAAAACCAAGGATCAAATCGCTCAATACGAACGATAATATTTGGTGAGTAGTCAATCTTACATTTCTCTGTTTAATAATCATGTATTGATCCAAAAATAGAATATCGGTTATTACGATCACTTGGCTTTCGTTGGCTTGTATTTAGAAGAGGAATAGCAACTTAAGTAGTTCACAAACACGAAAGTCTCCCAAAAGTTTAAAAAAATTCAAAAAAGATAGTCGCTTTCTTATTGTATACTCTGTTTAAATCTTATTTGTATAGTAATCGTTTATTCCTAATCATTTGATATGTCATTGATTTTCAAATATTCTATCTCTCAATATAAGTAGAGAAAGGTTAGAATTAAGATCGATTTTGTAAAACGTTCAGTCAAAAATATTCATATTTCAAAGGCTCATATTTTATTCTGCTTGGAAAGAGATTGCCGTCAGTAGTACCACAAATAAACTATTAGCTTCAGATTCAGTTGATTCAAAAAACAAAATGAAGTATCTGAAAAAATTCAAGTTGAAAATACTGGTTTCTATGAGAAAAAGGCAGACCAAGATGGACGACATCTCTTTATCTTGGGTACTATTGTTCGAAGTTTATCCAACGTCTCTTATAGAACAAATATTAGCAAGTAAACATCGCAGAATAAATGACATTGCATGAAATGTTAACAAACGAAAGAGAAAAGAAATCGGATTTTTTAGCTCTCCGAATGTCGAATTGGCTCTTTCTGTTCTTGTTGTCAATTAAAACTGTCTTACGACAAAAAATAACTTTATCGTCACTCGTCCTTAGTTTCAAGGTAATCTGTCTTTTAGCTTCGTCTTTATGCAAATGTAATTTGTCTGCCTCTATTCATTTGAAACCCATATACTTAAAAGCATGTGCCAGATTAGTGTTGACAAAAATAGAGCATCTCTATTTTTATAGGATAGGATCAATGTAATCTTTGCGAGTCGCTTTCCTACGAGGAAGACACATGGGTAATGAGATTCAATAGATAAGCAATCTACCGCCACTCTCTATCTGAACATTTACATTAGAAGAATGTGCTAAATTGTCAATAGAAATTGTATAGACCGCCTTGTATGTGTGTTATCTGGATGGTGTTGAAAAGTGACAGTGAGTGTGTTACATACGTGAGTCTGTACTCAGGACTGCTTTTTTTGCAAAGGCAATTGCGCAGCTTTTTAGCGACATACTTTTTGAAAAATAGTCTGCTTTGTTTATTCGATGAAGAATTAAAACTCTTACGTTAGTTTTGCGTGTATAGTTCACAGGGTCGATTATATGCCGCTATATTTTATCGTGTAATTTCTTTTTTTTATTAATGTCTGTTCTACGCTAATGATCGAAAATATAAGATCACTTGTTTGAGTGCAATTGTTTACTCACTCTTGATCACTGAAGAGTTAGAGAAAAGAAAAGTTGATGTGATTTCTATGTATTCG
>JAJEKB010006825.1:0-13708 GCA_022393335.1 Macrotrachela quadricornifera | reverse complement strand
AGAATTGTATATTTTCTGTCCTTGTTCTGTTTACTAAAAATTTTCAGATTGTATTCTGTATACATTAAGAGTACATGGTTTCTTTCCCGTCATTGAATACAATGATTTTTGAGTTGTGTTTGTTAAAATCCAGAGTGGACCTGTTACGATTGTACGATGCCATTGTTTAATGGAGCCTGTCTGGTATCTCGACTATAATCAATATTCTCAATGCATTAATGATCCAGTGCTGAAGATGACATCGATAGAAATACAAATCTCCTGAAACATAATTTAATAATTTAAAAAAATATTTAAAAAAGAGTTTAAACCGGTATGAGTATGAAAGAATTAAATAAATGAAATGCTTTTTAATTTTATTTCTCATCTTTCTAGAAATTTATCTTCTGTATGTGTAAACTGACGATAAACCCAATAACTTCCCTCATATGTTTAACGTGCATTCAATATTTCGACATTTGATAACGAGGAGTACATATTTGTCTAAAACAATACCTCGCTAGATGGATTTTCGATTGGCCGCAGAGCATCAGTATTTCACACTAGTTATACTTTGTTTATAATCGGCTTCAATCAATATAAAAAGTTGTATCGTTTTTAAAAAGTGAGAAATGAAGTTAGATTAAAATCAAAGATTTTGACTGATTATAACCAAATATGAACCACTCATAATCAAATAGTGCTCATTTAAATTTATTTATAAAATGAAACAAAAGTGGACGTCTATAAATTATACGGCCTATACTCTCTAAAAAAAACGTGTAATAGTGAACCTTTTCTCGGTACCATTTTAAGAACCACTTTTTAGTTTAAGCCAGAAAGTCTAGAAGTTAAAATGGTTTTAGCCAGCAATCCGGCACTAGAAACGGTTTTAGACTGTTTGGCTAGAACCTTAAAAAAGGTTCTTAAAATGGTACCCAAATCTAGAACCATAAAGGGTTCTAAATCATCGCTAGAACATTTTATGGTTCCGTATTGCACGATTTTTTTTAGAGAATATGGATGCAAAATAATCAAATATTGATATGCAGCTTTATCATAAAAGCTAATGTCGAAATCTTTTCAAATCTTTATCAATATGCTTTTCTTTATAAATAGTTCAGCAGACATACGCAATCTATTCAACAGTATTAGTTTCAAAAAGGAAAAATCTGGTAAAAGACCTTAAAAAATAAACTTTATGCACCTGCGTCCAGAACGTCAAGGTCTCTCTCACTGCATTGTAATCAAGTTGATCTCGCATTCGAACTAATAGGATATTTCTTCTCAGATCTTACTTAAAATTAACACAATGTAGAGTTCGCTAAAAAGATATTGAATATATTAATATTGTTATAATTTTTTATCACGTTCAATGTAAAAGCTCGAGCAAAATTTTTATGTAAGTAAACACGCTTTTTAAAAATATTGGTTAGACATATAAACCGTATGATATTCATAACGAAATAACCAAAAGTATGCATAAATGAAAATTTTTTTATCAAGTAGTGATACCAATTACAAAATGTATTAATTAATATTTTTGCAACTTTTATCAGGTTTCAGAACAGTGTTGAGAAGCTCAAATCTTTTAAATACTAAATTCTAGCCTTCTCACTCTAGTCGATGAGCGTGGGTTATCAATGTTAACAACTGTTTACAGATGCATACGAAGTAGAACTCTGATTTCACATGAGATAGATATACTTAGCTTCTATAGTAATTCATGATAATATTTAAACGCTGTTTACTGTAATCCGGTTGCTACGTCAGCCGTGAACGACGAACATGTACCGCTATAGTTTACTATTATCGTAATATAGCGTAAAGCATCGTATATGATTGCCGTAAACAGTAAGTACATACAGTTGGCTGTTACGGCTTTTTACGACAACATCCGAATACCGTTTACAGTCACCGTATTGTCACGCCTGTTGTAAACGATGGATATTTACTACTATAGTTTACTATTATCGTAATTTGCCGTAAAGCATCTTATATGATGGTTGTAAACAGTTACCGTAAACAGCGGCCGTTTTCTGCCGTATTTGATAGGTGTACGGTCGTTTACGGCCAGGCAACATTGACCTGGGTAGTTAGGCAAAATATGCTGTTACATAAGTACGAAGCGATGGGCAATACAAGTAGTTTTCTACTATCGTAGAAACGCTGTTCATGCTTGAATATGAAGAAGTTTTTTTTAATGAGGGATAAAAATGAGATCAGATCTATTACGCCCAGCATGGCGATGATTGATCATTTATATGAGCCCAGAATCTTGTATCATTTCTAATGTTGCCATAGGCAAAAAACGCCCAGCCGCCTGAAGAAGCTTGTGTTGCTGCAGCTGTCCATGATTCTCCCGAATAAACTGTATTGTTCATACCATAGATCACTTTGCCATCATGAATTTCCGCTGTTCTCCATCCATCACCAAATGATGATGCACAGAAGGCATCAGCTGCTGCTAAAGTGGGAAAAGTAGAACCTTTAACTGGTGTAGTCGTTGTGATGTGGCCCTCAGCCCAACCTTGATAATATGCTGCTGGCATTGCAGCACCGTTGCCATAAATAGTATAAGGTGGACGAGGAGAGTGATCAATTTTTATGCAGAGTACAGGCAATTCTGTATTGCAATCTGTATCACCGTTGTAAGCATTACAAACGACTCCATTGTCGCAACCAACGTTGTCGATTCCGAGAGATTCGATATGACCATATTTTACGAACGTCATGCCGATTTTGCTGTTTGAATCCTGCCCATTCACTTCAGTAAATCAAAATCAACAAACATACAACAGAACATGATTCTTTTACCTGCTATTTCCTGCTGAACTGCCAATACAATAAATGTGATAAAAAAGATTTGATACAGACCCATTGATATTGTCGCTAATAGAGACTTCTAATTATCGATCTAACGAAAGAAAAAGGCAATAGCTTTGATATCATCACAAAATACTTATACCAATATCTCAAGCATTGCAAGTTAGTACAGTGCATGGAGACGGTAAATCACCGCTTCATTATACCTTACTGATAACCGATCTATACCGATCCGCACGATACTACCTATGGGCTTCTAACGTTCGTTCATAACCAATAGCGGTCTCTCTTGTCTTATCTCAATCCAGGGAGCATTCAGAAGTGAACCAGACTTGTTATGAGTCATACTTGAGTTCATAGTGTGGAGAACATTCCTAATAGATGTCTTCTACGATTGAATCGTGCAACATGACCAGCTTTCCACTTCTGTTTCTTTTATTAATTACTGCTTTTCTGGCAATTAGAATGCATGGATTCCCCATACTGGTATTTTAGACAATAAATGACCACTGATTAAGTCAAAAGGCTATATTTATAGTCAATCTTTTGTCAAATATGATGTAATTTCGTGACTAATGAATTCCAGTCTCAAAAAAGAAGGATTTCGTTAATGAGCGTCCTATACTCGTCTACTTCATACTAAAGAGTTTGCTAGACGGAAGAATCTATGAAATTATATTGGTCCTTTAAATAGTTTTTGTCTACAAAGCTTATTTAAAAGGTGGTTTTTAATCTCCAACTACTATAGAACTGCTAAATTACTTTCAATGGAAAAATTATCTAAAGACTATTATGCATAAAATATACACAAACGATGATTATTTCGAAAATAATTTTGTTCTAACCCAACTCAGCTCACTTTCTTGTACATAACTCTATGAAATTGATAAACAAAAATGAAACGTATTATCTGAAGCTCTATAATCTGTTGGATTCGACTGTATTAGACGAATATTTACTAATATTTGATCTTATCTCGACATGATATAAAGTAAGTCGACATATCAGTTACTAGTTGCAATCGTTATTGTCACCGTCACATACCTAAATTCGTACTCACTTATCGATTTTCAGGTAAAAGTTTTTGATTACGATGAAAAGCGACACTACCGAAAAAATATGCAGGTCTAAACGTATTATATATTTATATAGGAGCCTTTCAAAATCACAGCTACGTAAGTAATAAGAACCACATTATTAATGACAATGATTCTGATGATTTTTGCATTCTATCCAGTTCCGTTTTTCTTTTAGTACTTAAAACGATTCAATGATCAATGAATTTCGAGCAATCGACTGAAATATCATCGATTAGACACTTTTTTTTGCGTATGAGAGTAAAGTGCCGGCAAATCGAAATTTCAGCAAAGCTTTTTTTGCTCGTTTTTTAGCATGGTTGGCTAGAGCTCGTTGAGTTACCCATAAAATTGCTGTCTTTAACATTTCAGGTTGATTTAAAAAAAAAATCTTCGAAGAGAATATTATTCTTGAAATAGAGTTAGGATGAAATATTATATAGTCGTCTCTTGTATTTAATCTTGATTTTGTTTCCCAATTATTTTAATCGAGTTTTTGAATAGGGCTTGATATAAAAATAAAAGTTTTAGCTAATTTGAAAGATAAAATGATTGACCAGATGTGACTAGCAGACTAAGCCTACATATAGATATTTGGACTTCAGATGGGGTACCTTCCAAAGGTATCAACTCATCATAGGTACATGTTATATCAATTCTTTCTCCACAATTATAACCAACATATATATACTAAAAATATTAAGTATGGATTTTAGACAAGCTCTTCTCATGATTGAGATTCGCCGCATCTCACTGGATTGACTCATACTTATTTGGACGCATTGATATCTCTGTAATTCTTGTATATAGCAGACTTGAAATAGCTAAGAAAGGTTGGAGAATAACTTCGAAACATGGTTGATTTTCTCTCTTGGATACCACTGATCAATTGCGGAAATATGAAGCAATCACAGTTGATGATTTCATATTGGATATGGGTGCAAAAGTAGCAAGTTATCTAGCAGATAAAGAGATTAGTAATATGCACAAGCACTTTGTTTATTGGGAAACATTTCCATTTGATGAAGTCTTAAAGAATCATTTATCTTGGCTCAAGCTGATTAATCAAACGAATACATTTAATGGTATACAATATATAAGATTTCAATTAATTGAAGATGTCAAAATAGCTGATCAGGAACAGTTCAAAGACAGTTTTTGCGAATGTTTTGGAACATGTGAACATAAACGCAAAACGGATGTTTATGAAAGATTTGGATTTGGTAAATATAAAAATAAATTAAACACAGTGGTAATTCATATTGAATATACCCAGGGGAATTCTTACGGCAGTTTTAACAAATGGATTGAAAACAGGTAACTCTATATTAGACGCGGGAAAGCGGCTATTTTCATTTGATTATAATGGGTATAAAGTTGAATTATCGAAGGATGAACATGACGAACTATGAAGTGCTTTAGATTTCGTCACTACAATATCTTGTATACGGATTATTGTTGATTAATTGTAATTTGTAATTGTATTTTCTTCTACTTCTTAACCAAGATTAATTTTTTGTTATTAAAATTTAAATCTTTTCGAATATTTTTCAAAGTTAAAAGAGAAACTTGTTCTGAATGTTTATAGAAAATCTTAAGTTTAGGAAAGTCAGAGGTGTGGAAGGACTAGCAGCTTCCTATCTAAGCGGAACAGACCACTATATAAGACTAAGTTTTGAGTCTTTATCCTGTCATAGTCTATCTTGATTATCGATGAAGTGATGGAATGATGGAAAAAAAGACGTAAGTTGATCTAATGTCAGTTGTCATATGTGTCCTCAATGGAACAACGATCATCGTTGACGTGAAGGTGTGTGTGTTGTGTGGTACATTCTTGCTATTTCTTTGTTCTTCAATATATTCGTATTTCTTTTTTGTTCAATGTTTTCTTTTTTGTCTTTTTCAAGAATGTAATCGATGAGAAGTTATCATCATGCAAGTTGAGAAAACGGTTACTTCTTGTTTAAGAACATAAATAAAATCAAATTGAAATACTATGAAATGAATAGATTTATAAACTTAATAGGAAACGATTAAAGTGGCTAAAGATGGCGGAACGTTCTTACATGCGGTGAGGCTCACGAGAGAACATCAGAGTTCTTCTGAAGTTATATCCGTTTTACTGGTTTTTCTATCTCTGTCTAGGTATATGCATGAAAATCGAATGATGCTACTTCAACGTGGAATTTTATCCATAGATAGCTTTCATGATCATTAGAATGATTTTTCTAGAGATATTGTATATCCAAACAATGTTTATGTGTTACAAGGAGCGGTTGAAAAATTCAGCTTCTCCATCATTGAATATCTCAAAAAGAAACATCCTTATGAACTGGTATTTCCATTATTTCCGAAAGCATGTTAACTTAAAAAACGTTTGGAAATGTTCCCTCATCAGCAAAAGATGGTTTTTATACAGAAAAACTATATCAACCTGCACAAATTGAAATGCTCTAATGTGTTTATCTATTTGTCACTATTATTATCAAGAAGAATATGATGTAATCTCATTGCTCCCTATATACTAAAGATTCTCAAAATATGGTCGAATTTTCTCGCGTATCGTATTATTTATCCCGAAAATGCTTAACTTTTATCATTGAAAACAATGAATATTGTCATAATTGGAATCGGTTGTGTGATTTGGGTGATTTTGAAGACGACTTCGGTTCGTCTGCTTTTTGTAAATTATTGAAATTTTAAAATCATGTCGCCTCATTCTATATGTGTAACAATTTTTTGACAAATTTCTTGTGCGAATGTGAGGAGAGGGTTTACGTATGGAAAGACTTCGGTCACCTTCGTCATTAGAGTGTGTTAATAGGTCAATGAAGGCACTTACGACTGAAGACAGTTGAATTTTATCAACCAAGAAAATCGATCGTTAACTTACTGGTTGAAATTTCTGGATCAATTGAAAAAAAAGGTACACATCGATCGGTTCGACTCTAAAACGCAGTCGGTTTTATGCGAATCAAGAAACTTGCACTTTGTCTATTTGTATATCAGTATAGTTTCGTAGAGATAAATACTGTAAAGTTTCATTATTTCCTTGAATTTTTGAAAGAAGAAATCTCTTTTTAGTCTATCTTGTGTTATATGTATGTATGTGCTGATGCTGAGAATGAGAGAAGAACTCTTTGAGACTCTTAATTTCAAATCTATAAAAGCTCCATACAGTAATTTGAGCCCTATTGTCAACTAGTGTTGTCTAGAAAAACGTGATCTTTTCATTAAAAAATTTTAATTTTGTGTTGTTTTTAAGGTTTCTACTTTATCAAATCTCAAGAGTTACTGATTCTCATAGGTGACCGCACCGAAGTAGACTTAAAAAGTGAACGATGGGCACGACAAGTAGTCGAAATTTGAAAATTTGTTTTCTTGATCTGTTCTTACATCGTGTCCACTTTGGATATAATTTCGAACAGTTGAAGATCATCGAAAGATCGAGTTGTCAGAAGCATTGTCCTATCAAACAATCTTTTTCGACTTCTTGGAGAGGAAAGATACTTCCGACTGCTCAATATCCAAATCGATAGCATGTGATCCATCTAGTTGAGATAAGGTAGATTTTTTTGTCGGCGTTTCGACTACACGAACGCCTGAGGTCGTGTTTAAAACAATACCAATCGAACTATCGAACTGATTTGAAGCTGTTTCTCAACCAAATGTTCCTTTGATTGAATTAGAAGAAAAATTCAGAGTACGAGCATCGCGATCATCAGCTATGTAAACTGATCCACCATCAAAAAGAGCAATGAATACAGTTTCAACAGTATTCAACGAAGACATATTCACATCGACAATACAATCTTTTTTTTCCATTTATCCTTGTTTCAGCAGGTATAGATAACGTTAGAAAAGAGACAAATTTTTATGAATACCTCTGTCAGATGATATTTGCTTTGTAAACCGAAGAGTATTGAAATCATTCGACAAATAATATTTTGTTTAATAGAAAGAAATGAAAACGATTGTTACTATATTCACATTTTCTAACTTGAATAAAAGAATAAGCCAAAAAACGCTTTTTTTTTTCTTACATAAAATTCTGACGAGAGAAATATTTTGCTAACAAAAATGAACAGAAGTATGAAATGACATTCATAATTGTTGAAAACATTTTTCATCGAAAGCTCAAGAGACAAATTGTAATCTATATATTTCTTTGATAAATATTTTCCTTTTGTTTAAAAAAATATTACAACAAAAAGAGAAAATCTAACTGAAAATCTTTATCTGCTCTGATGCATAAGAATAAAATTTTTCAAATGATTTGATAGATATGATTGATATTTAATCTCTTTTGAAATAATTAATTGAGCACATTGACATTTCAATGACCGCGATCGTTTGGTATGTAGAAAATTTCGTATGTTAAAATTCGATGCTCGTTCTTCAGGTAATAATCCCTGATAATCAAGACAATCCGTATGTGTATCAGCTGCAATGAGTATTTCGATGATAGATTGAGCATTTTCATGATCAGAAATCAATGCCACTTGATGTAATGGTCTATATCCACAATCTTCATTGACATCTGCACCACAATAAAGTAATAAATGAAGAAATTTTTCATGTGAAATCCTATTCACAAAAAGAAGAGATGAATCATTTCATTGATAATGAACTCGAAACTTACCGATCAAATAATGGTTCGGTGCTATGTACACTTGTTACAATGGCTTGATGAAAGAGAATATTGTTATATATTGTCGAAGCGTAGTTCTGATGTA
Source organism: Macrotrachela quadricornifera (assembly GCA_022393335.1). Taxonomy (NCBI): domain Eukaryota; kingdom Metazoa; phylum Rotifera; class Eurotatoria; order Philodinida; family Philodinidae; genus Macrotrachela; species Macrotrachela quadricornifera. The sequence goes on along the minus strand of JAJEKB010006825.1, from coordinate 5,091 downwards.
TTGCTTCTTTGACCCAACAAATCAGTTGATATTTTTTATCAATATCAATTTTATTCGTTTCAATTAGCTAAACAAAAGATAATATCATTCGTCTCAATTTATACTTATTAAAGGACTCAGTTTATGCTTACATAAGCAACATAAAGACTTAAACGACAGATTTGGTCATTACAACTATAAAATCTGTTGAACGCCCATTTGAAAGCTTGAAAAACATGGTCGATATGTTTAATCTCCTCTTTTACAATTAATAAACCTAATACTGTAACTAAGAAATTCAAACAAGACTGATCCCAAACATAAAAGGCATTCTCTTTGCACGATAAAATCATTGGATAAAGATGAGTTAATATTAACAAACATTGTTCATAATCTCCAGTATTCCAATAATTTCGATAAAAATCAAACAGTTTTGGAATAAGAAGAAAAATTTCATTACGTTGTGGAAGTAATCGTTCATAAACAAGTAAAGCTTGAATATACATTGATTCCGCATTAAATTGAATTGTTAGTAATTCATCTATTGTCTGACATTCTCGTCGAAATTGATATACATCACATGGTAGAACATTCGAATTTGATTCTTGGAGTTTTAATCCTTGTTCAAAATAAATAAATGCTCGAGGATCTATTCCAATAAAATCAAATCGATACTGAAGTGTATAATAACTAGCTAATAACATAATTTCATCAATATATTGTTGTCGAGGCAAGATTTCATAGAAAATATCAATGATGTCTGTTAAATTCATGACCATTGCTAACATCAATGGAGTTAAATTAGATTCATTTCTTTGATCATGTTTAAATCCATAATGTAAAATCTCTTGAACAATTTCTTTGTTCCCAAAATGAATAGCAAGATGTAAAGCAGTTTCACCTTGACTATCCTTTATAGTTGGATCACTTCCATGTTTCAAAAGAGTTTTTATGGTTGAGAGATTTCCAGAACTATAATTGATAGTATAATGTAGGGCGAAGTATGTGTAATTGAAGTCTTCACAAACCTCACCTATACAAATAGATCATCAAAATAAATAACAGAAAAAAATTTTCTTCATTTGTGACTTCGATTATCTTCAGATAACTAAATATCAATTTATTTTGCAGATATCTATCTATACATAAGGTTGACAGCTTACTGGATTACGAGACAAATAGTTTCTATTATCAACAAACGAACAGTCAACTTCAGAAAATTTGATAATCGACTACAAACTGATATGATTCACAAGTCTTTCGATTGAATCATGTCAATTTTAAATTTCTAGCTGAACAAGATTTTTCTTAGATCAATAGACAGCGACTGAAATGGAATAAAAATCCAACTGATAGATACATATGGTTCCGTAGGATTCGGGTATGAATTCAGATCCAAGTTCAAAAAAGATCGGATTCAGATCTAATAATGAAAACAATTTTATTGGATATTTCTTACTTTCATCCATTAGACGAGTGTTTGAATCACATCCTTTATCTAATAAATAATCAATAATATCATAATTTCCATATTTGATAGCTATGAAAAGATCACGAGTTTCATCGATGATTGCGTTTGATTGTTCAATCAAATATTTAACGATATGAATATGTCCTTGAGAAATAGCAGCTCGAAGAGGTGTCCAATTTTTGCGATCAGAAAGATGAACATCTGCTTTACCAATTTCGACTAGAGTACGAACAACATCAAGATGTCCATGAAAACAAGCAAGCCACAGGGCAGTTTTGCCCAATCCATAGTTACAAAGACCATAAACACGATATAACAAATCGCAGTCGTCACAAGTGTACCGTTCATTGCGACAAAAACAAGACCAAAAATGATGGTAACTTAAGAGATGATCTGTAAATGTACGAGTCCAATTTTGACCAATCAAATATTTGTAAACTTTATCTCTTTTTAATTTTATATTAGCATCAGTTATAAAGTTGATATCAACAGTAGAATATTTATTAAGCAAAAGACGAACGATTTGATCATTTCCTCGGCGAGCAGCAGCCATTAATGGACTTCCCATTGGATAAAGCCATCTAAATATTTTACAAAAACATATCTCTCTTCGCTCTATTAAAATTCTCTAAAAACTATTCGCTTAGATACATACCCTTCTGGACGTCCGCAAATATTGATCGATTTTTCCAATGAATCTGGATCAGAATATAACAATAATGTCTCGATTTCGTCGATATCATCAGTCTCAATTAACTCATGTAATTCGAAAGCCAAACAATCATCCTTACTATGAAAAATGGGTTCCAATTCATAATTCAACTCTTCAATTGTATCAGTCAAAAACCAGCTTTGACCATCTAAACATTTTTGAGGAACAATGAATGTATTCTTCACACTAGATCGAGTCGAAGATCGATTATATGAGCTTTTTTTCCGTTGAATTCGAAAAAATTCCTTCTTTTTCTTTGAATAGTTGTATTTACGTACTTCATAACGATTGTCGTATCCACGAGAATCACGTATGAAATCCATCACGTTTCTCGAACTATTATAAAAAAAACAGGTGATGCTTTTACGATAAGTGTATATACTCAATGCAAAGGAAAGAGAAAAAACCAACTGAGTCATTTTTATTAATCAATGTTGAAAATATGATGCAATAACCATTCTCGATTATGTTATCTTTTCTTATGACAAATTTCGCACAATTTTTGAAACTTGGATTCTTTGAAAAAAGATGTTTGGCAATATTTTTTTTCTTTACCATTGCAAGAACAATTTATTCTAATATTCACCAAAAAAATGTTATAGTTTTCGTCGAAAGACAATTATTTTCTCATTGCAGGAAGGAACTGGCTACCGAGATTTTTATTTAAGTTTATTAGATACATTTGAATTAGCAAATTTTTCTATTGATAGTATACTCTACATTTATGAAAAGCATATAGTTCTTAACAGTTCGTCTTCATTCTCAGCTGAAACTTTTCCTAATTATCATTTCTATTCTCATTCTCATCCAAGCACTTGTTCTAGCCAAATTCTTTCCGATTACATCGATATAAAATCATTAAATTCATCTTAAGTGGTTTAATCAATTGTTAATCCACTAGTATGAATACTCGTCATAGGTTTTACAGTAGTCTAGAAGACTAATAATTAGATTATTTTTCGTACACATACTCTACAGCACTTTGATTAAACGGATTTCGAAAAAAAGACATTATTTTTGCCATACATTATTGAACTTAGCAAATAAATGCAACTAATTCATAAATATTGTGTATAGTATTCTCATAAAAATATCACATGTTTTCGTCAATTCGATTCGACATTTTGTGAATCTCTGCATAGTTTTTGAGAAATTTTCAAGATAAGAGTCGTTTTTGTTTGATAAAGTTTGAGTACACCGCGAAGAAGCACATTCACTCGTGCGTTTCATTCGAAAAAATAATAAATATAAAGTATCAATATGCATTTTAAAGGATACGGAATGTAGCATTTGCAAGAAGTATACGAAGTACTTATGATCTGAATCAGACAAAAGTTTAAATCGAACAGACGCAAATGGAAAGAAAAAAGGTAACTTTCGTGCCGTGTAAATTGTTTTTTTATTCTAATTAGAAGATTAGGTTTTAAAACTGATTCAGTCAGACTCTAGTCTATACTGTTTCTGAATACTTACCGTTGTCATTGATGGCATGCTCGTCTTACATATATTATGATCTTTGAACTTAACTGAACTGCCTAAGTTCATGATAGTCACCTTCGAACAATATATGTGTAGATGATCTCTCATGGATATTGTAATGATGGTGTGGAACCCTGGATGAGGACCTCCCGGAGCTTATTTTTGGGGGGTTTATGTTAGTATCTATGTATGCAGTAAGTTGTCCCAATATTTCAGTGCACTCACACTGCAGATATGTATACATGTACTAAGAGAGCGTGTGAGATTTATCCCATATTAAAAAAATTCTAAAAATGTAAGTCCTGACAGCTGCTGATCGATTCTTGTACAATTGAATAATGTTACAGTACTCATACTTCTATTAACAGATTCAACGCGATTCAATTTTCTCCAAAATATTGGGTCTGTTCGAGAATCTACTTATAATAAATGCATCTATTCGCTATTGCATTATCTTCTACCGATTATTTATCGTCCCCTTCTTCCTATCATCACATCACAAGTCATGCTTTTGCGATTAATGAGGAAATTCCTTACGTCATTCTTTCGTTCTTTGAAATTCACAGATAGTACACGTAGAGAGGAAAATTCCCAGATTTTCTTCCTTTGTCTTGTTTTTCTACCTTTTCATATATAAAAGCAACCGGAACTCTGCCCTTGTTCACATGTCGTTCGATATCCTTTCTAAAACCTTTTCCATGTATATGCACAGTTCTTAAACGGTTCGCTGAACTTTTGGAAACGAATTTGAATGGGTTCTTAGCTCTCATATACCCTTTAAAAAGGTTTTTGAAAGTGCGACGAATAATAATCCCTTTAAGGGTTTATTAGTTCTAAATACATTTTCATAAACGTTTATAAATGACTTCTGTTATGCTCAATAAATTTCGTAAAACCCTGTCCAATACCCTTTTTGAGGGTTTTTTGTTTTAATATACGTTTAAAATGATGGTTTTGTAAAATGTTCGAAAGAGTCTAGAAAAGGTTACAATACGGTTTAGAAGGGTTTATTATTCGTTGCACTTCCAAATACCTTTTTGGGGTTTTGCATTCTGCTGTTATTTTTTTCAGTGAAGAGCATGCAGACCAAGACAGATTGTTCAAGCTGAGACCACTTTTAGATTTACTGAGAGCTAGATTCAAGTCAATTTACGTTCCTGGCTCCATCATTTCTATTGACGATACAATTGTACCATGGAAGGGGAGACTTTTATTCAAACAATATATTCCTGGAAAAGTGCACAAATATGGAGTCAAGATATATAAGCTGGCATCTATTAACGGATACACCTGAAATTTAATGGTTTATACTGGTAAGCAGGATCGAACGGCTGGTTTTGGGCAAGCTCAAACTGTCCATACATGTATAAGTCGTATAGTTGCTACAACTATTAAACTTCCTCTCCAACTATCCAACTATTCAACTATTAAAATATAATAGTTGAAGCTG
>JAJEKB010006822.1:0-12843 GCA_022393335.1 Macrotrachela quadricornifera | reverse complement strand
AACTCATTCAATCTATACTTTTATAAAAGTATAGATTGAATGAGTTTTCATGGAGCAATATCAAATTTTTTGAAAGGGTATCGACAATTTTTTCGCAAAAATGACAAAAGCATGAAAGAGTATTTTGAACTTTTTTCAGGGAAGATGCGGTCAAAAATATCAACTATCTTACACCAAAATGATCAGAAAGAAAAGCTCTATAAGCTGTGAAAATTTCGTCAAATTTAGAGAAGGTCGATGTAATAGCTGGAGATTTCTGGTGGACACACCCATATATATATTTCTCTCATCAGTTTTGTTGGATAGCATATGAAGAGAAAACAAATATTAATATTGTTCGTCAACATATGACTAATCAACAAAATCGATCGTATGAACTTAAAACATTAACTCAATGAGATTCATTTCGGATTTTAAATCGAATAAGTTTTTAATTAGAGAAAAAAAAAATTCATTTTGAAATTTTAAAAAATAGAACGTGATGAAGAGAAATCAAAATTGATAAAAAACTACGTGTTATTAATGGAACGTGTTTTATACAATAATAAAATATTAGTTTTTCTTGTCAATATATGATTGACGTCAATGAATTAATCTTTATTATTAGTTTTAGCAACTTGTCAGGATTCACTGTAAGTCACGTTTTTGATCTTTCTTCATAAGATGATCTATCGTTGGAATTTTTTTTTATGGATATATTGAAGAAAAAGTTCTTTTACCAAGCAATTGGAATAATTTTCTTACAAGAATTCTTTTAAGATTATTTTAATGGGTTTCGTATGATTTCAGTTTGGGAGCTTATTTGTGCTATTCACTTTATTATCAAATACTTATAGGATATTTATGCGGACGCCTTTAGAATGTATAAAAGATTGGTTTGGTATCTTTATAAGAGCTATCTATCGGTATCGTTTCATAATCATTGAATCAGTAGAAGCGCCAAGGAATAGAAGCAGAAGGGTGTGCCTATTCCTCAATCCCCATTGAACTGTCTCCATCAAAGTGAAAGAAACAAAAACCCAAAATTGCAGTAAATATCATACATACTTTTGAAAAACAGGAGAAGGTTTTGTTTCCTACCGATGATCACGCTGTCTCTGTCCTTGAAAAGATGCCAAAGTTATAAAGACTTCTTAAAAATATTTTATAGTTGTCGTTATGTTCAAAAAAACTATTTAGGCGAAGAAACAAAGTGTAATGGATAGGAAAAATGGCAAGATGGAAGTCTATAGAAAATCAATATTTTTCCAGAAGTCATTAAAAAAGCTTTATAAAATTTTTCTTTTGGAATATTTGTCCAATCATATTAAATGGTCTATTTGAAATAAAATTTTCAAACCGAACCGACATGTCGTCTTTAACATCTGAGAATTGTTCAATAAGAGAGATTCTGTCGAGTTAACTCACAATCAAAGAAACGCAATTACGAACGTCTGTGATCACATTATCTCTCTGATAGTCGATAGTCGACAGTCGAAAGATTTTACATTCATCACTCTACAAAAAAGACTTGTAAAAAGACAGGTTGGATACTAATTCTTTGACATTTCGATGAAAAACTCTTGTCGTGAACTATTCTATGAAGTTAACAAAGAGATTTCTTATCAATTGTTAAGGGGCAATATCTTCATAATAAATGAAAATATAACAGCAGCTTTATATAACATTTTTTTAGGAGTTTTTAATAAAATACAATAATTCGACGTTTTGATGATCTATGTCATCATTATCAAGATTTATTAAGATGTCATTTAGAGCCATCATTGATGGATGACCTAATTAAAACAGGTGTTTTAATGGTATCGATATGTTGATAATACATTTGTTTTTGTTGATTCTGAAATAGATGTTGATAACATACTAGGCATTCTTAATAATTTTCATCCGTCAATTAAATTCACTCGCAAAATTGAAGCCAAGGATAGATTGGATTTCCTCGATATTGAAGTTATTAGATCTTCTAATGGACAACGTATCGAGATGATAGTCTATCGCAAACCAACATTTACTGGTCTACTAATTAATTGGAATTCTTATGTTCCTATCGAATATAAGAAAGCCAGTATTGTTAGTATGGTCAATCGTGCACTCATTATTTGTTCAACTTATACATTATTAGGTGATGAACTTAATAAAATATAAACAATAGGTTTAAAAAATGGTTATTCACTAAATTTTATTGACACTATTATTGGTATCAAATTCAGTCAATATTACCAAAATAATAATAAAAGATTGAATGAACTATTAATTAGATGTGTTAAGAAGAAAATGTATATCGAATTATCATTTATTCAAACTTCAACATTAGAATTGAAGAAAAGGATTAAACACCTTTCGAATAAATTATGGCCAGATATCGACATAATTTTTTTCAACAAATCAACTTCTGCAACACAAGCATTTTTCCAAATCAAAGATTCTATTGCTAAACATATGAAATTCAATGTAGTATATTACATTAAATGTAATGACTGTGGATGCTCATATATTGGCAAGACGGAACGGCAAGATGCACGAAGGCTATATGAGCATGGTGCACCGAAAACAACTTTTGAACAGCACCATGTAAGCAATGATCTTTCTAATGAGAATACTATACAACTAAGAAGATCATCACGAATAAAAAACAACAGAACAGCAGTAGTAACAACAACGGTATTAACAACATTAAAAGAAAACAACAATAACAGAACTTACCTCTAATCTATTACTCAGCATGAACATGCAATAGATCATCACACGGATTGGAGTCATTTTTAAGTAATAGGTGGAGATAGTCAATATTATTGTTTGCTAATCAAAGAATCGCTAATGATCAAAGGTTATGAACCAGAACTCAACAAAATCACTCATTCGGCATCATTATTGGTATTTCCTGATGGTTTACATAGAGCCCTGTTACCTAGCTATGATCATTAATTAAACTTTTTCGTATGTTGGTATATGATTGTATACACATATATATCTTTTTTTTCTTTTCTATTTCTTATTCTTATTCTTTCTTTTTCTTCTTTCTTTCTTCATGTATATGTCGTTTCGTTCTCTATGTTTCTATGTATAATTTCAAAAGAACTTAATAAATTCTTGATAATGATGACATAGATCATCGAAACGTCGAATTATTGTGTTTTATTACAAGCTTTGAAAAATGTTATATAAAGCCGCTGTTATACTCTCATTGATTATTTATTTACCAATTTTGATTGATCCAGTTATTCGTGGCTCGATCGTCGTTGTTCGACCAATTGATTGATTTGGGTCACGGCACCAGTGTTACAGATGGCCTTCTCTGTACAGTTGACCAGATGAGGATAAGTATTTTCTGATAAGCAGATTCCTTTTTATTAAAAAAAAAAACATTCCCCTTCTATAGTACAATAAATGGATGATCACGCAATAGAAAAAAGGAAAACACACAAAGAATTTTAATACAAGACAAAGACAAGCAGAAGAGCAGCGCGTGCTTCCCACCTGCTTATGAAATTTAAACAAAGACAAGAAGGAGAATAGTGGGTACATCTCCTTCTTGAAATTAGGTTAGTACAAAAGAAGAAGATGACGTCATGTATCTTCTTCTTGATTGTATAAAAATGAAGAGAAAAATTGATAAGAAAGAATGTGAGAATTTAATAATTCTCACAGTCAAAAAAAAGAAAAAGAAAAAAAAAGATTGACCTAGATGATCAATATCGAATGAAGGGAAGAGAAAGGACGTACGTACACATATACACGCACACGATCACACACTCACCAGCTGATACAGAAAGAGATGAATTATAAGGATTGTTAGAGTGCTCTCTAACAATACACATTTCATCGATTTCTCAATGTTTAGTGTACAATTTTTAAGGTTTTAGTAAATCTTGATAATGATGACATAGATTGTCGAAATATAGAATAATTGTGTTTTATTAAAGACATTGAAAAATGATATTCACAGCCGCTATTATACTTTCATTTATTATGAAAAAAAGTGATTAGAGTTCAGCTTCCCTAGAACCGAACTCCTGGCTCCACCACTACAGTTTCCCCTTGTAAATCTTGGATAAGTGCCGTGAGTTCTTGAATACATTGAGCACTATACGCTTTAGTTGGTGAATCAACCTCTAGCAAATCAGCTCGGTAACGTAGAGTTCTTGCGAACTCAAAGCAGGCGAGAGCTAATGCATGATCTGAAAGACTATTATAGACTCTACCACGCATGATATAGTACCTGGAAATATCTCGTGTAAGTCGACAAAGCAGGTCGTTTTCGTGATCAAACATTTGAATCACTTCCACAAATTCTGTAGCCCAGTCAGCATTACACATCATCGAATGACAAAATATATAGATAGAATCAATAGTAGGATAGTGCCCTACAATATGCGGTACCAGCCGTCGACCTACGGATCCGGACGTAATCAAAAAGATTTTCTTTCCCGCATATTGTGTCAAAAGTTGCAAACATCCTTCAATCGTATCAACGGCAATCATTGGCTCTACAACATCGTGAAAATTTGTCCAAGATGACGCCTGCATTACGTCGGCATCTGTAAGGTTCCAGTTAGATGACAGCGACGTTGTTTTACGAAACAGTTGTTTGAGACCTAAACAGTTGCCAGATGCACCGATATGCCAATCTAACCAAATGGTAATATGCGTGCAAATATGCGAGTTTGAGCAAGGTTCTACTATGGCTTCAGCTAAATAGCACTGATTTAGAACTACATATGCTTTCAGTCGAATATACTCACATATTTCCCTAGTATCAGAACGCATCTTCCAAGCTTTAAGTCTCTGATGTGTTTGTATATCGTATGAGTAGAGATCTTTTGAAATCAACCGATAATACTGTGACATTTCTTTATGGCTCTTAGTTGCCTGTAGAAAATAAGCCATTTGTAAAAATGTGTTAGTCTCGCCAGTTTGGATTCTCAAATAGTGGTTCAGAATTTCTTTCTCAAGTTGTTTCTCATCCGAACCTCTCACCCATTGGACTTCCCATGTGTTGTCCTAAAACACAGAATTGCGACTAGAGCGGTATATAAATATATGTCATGGATCTTACAGATACTTGCCTGATTTCACGTAGTCGAAAAACGGTACCAATTGATAGAATCACTTCTTTTTCATCTTTGATCATGCCGTACTGACCGACAAAAGCAAAAGGCTTCGGCTCATCCGGTCTTGTATCAATTTCTATTTGAAATATTACTGAAACGTAGGGACGTACTGACTCTGCTTCACCAGCATAGACAAGTGCTACTGTTCGATCTGTCGTTGCTGATAGAAATGATTTTGTAATAGTGAGCTTTCCAATGCTTTCTTCCAACTTCCTGAAGTCATCAATAAGCATTATCATGCCACGAAACACACAAAGCGTGCGTGGAAAAGCGAAACGTGAGTTCTTATAAAGTGCATCCAATTGATTGAAAAGGTCACAGAGAAAAAAACGAACTTTAAGCATAAGAGAGATACTTCCACTTCTGCAAATCTGGTTTACGATACGAAAAATAAAAGTGGGTCGAGTGTACCATGATAAGGCTTGACTTGATTCATATGAATTGGCAAATTCGTTGATAACGTTCCTGTATATGTCGTTGTTGCCAAATGATTTAAGACAATGTGAGATGAAATCTGATTTGCTTGTCAACGATTTTGGAAGACGAAGTGAGATTTCAATTAATAGATGATGGAATAAGAATTCTTGACTTACAGTGTTCAGATGGCGTAGAGACTGAGACATATAATGTATTTCTAAGAAAGATGATAGCATCGATGTGTTCGAGTACAATTTTAAATTATGATGTAGTCGATCGACCCAGTCATTGGTGCTAACGGAGATCAATTTATGATTTTTTCTCATAGAAACTGCAATTCTATTAAATGCGTAAACATGTACAATTTGACGAAAATGTAGAATAGTCTGCAACACATCCTCCTTCAAAGGATAAGAGAGAAGTAAAAAAGTGGGCTTGTCCGAGTTTGATTTGAGATAAGCAAGACAGTTATCGATGCAATGAATTTTTTGAATCTTATGTGCTATCTGATGCACACCAGTGCAGAGGTCTAATAAGTTATCGTGATGATCATTTGAGTTTTCGTGGAACCAAATAAGATCGATGTCGTTGAGAATTCTTTCCATTTCATTGGACTGTTCAGTTGTTATATCTTCAATATCTTCACTTTCTACGCTAGAAGCCATACGTAACTAAAGAATAGCGATTGAGCGAAAAGAAATTTGACAAAATATTGAAGACTAAACAACACACAAATGACCTTGAAAACATTTTTTGTTATAAAGCTTAATATGTCGTCTCGCTTTCTGCTTTGATATAGAGATGCAACGGTGACGATCATTCACCGGTATACCATCACCGTTTGGCCGACCTGAAGCGGTAAGCGGCATAAATCGATAACTCCTTCACTGGTAGGTGCCTATAAATCCTCAAGGGATATGCTAGGGGCCTAACCATAAGTTCTCATGCCCTATCCTATAGAGGTACTTATAAATCCTAAAGTCCTATCCTATTGTGGTATCTATAAGTCCTTATGGCCTATTCTATGGAGACCCCGTACGAGAGACTATGAAAATTTGAGTGCCTCCATAGGATAGGCGTGAGAACTTATGGCTAATCCTACAGCATATTCCTTGAAGACTTATAGGTGTCTACCGGTAAAACGGTTATCGGCTACCTACATTTAGTGATGGACCACTTTTCGTCACCGTTGCATCCCTACTTTGATAATTCAGCTGTTGCTTCATTTCACGCTCTTCTTTACTACTATCACACTACCTTTCGTCAATGTGAAGCACTAGTTAAATATTGAGGATACTCATGAGTTGTTTATGATTAGAGATTTAAAAAACAGTAATTTTTTTACAATCTCAATAAAAGTTTCCGAATGATCCTAGTTTTAATTTCAAGAATCGGTATTTTGCAATCACTTGTCTAGTTTTTTTGATTGTGCGAATCGCAATATACATAAATTTGACTTGTAAGCAATTCAACCATTCCTTTATTTATTACCTCATAGGCTACAAATAGATACAAGTCGCCGTTTGTTTTTTGTCAATGATAATAGCCTTTTAAAATAAATATTCGGAGAATAATATACATCAAAAACTAATCACTTGGTTTTAGCAAGGAAATTGCATATATGAAATGGTGACTAAACTCAATGTAAAGCTGTAATCGGAGACCGAGATCGGCCAGAGATCAGGACTATAAATTAGTGATTTTGCTAAACTCTAAATCCCACGTCTGCTGATGAGGTATAGTGAGAGATTTCACATCTACGATAATTAAATGGACGATTAAAAGGTATTTCGGTATCTCTCGCATCTGCTTATGAGTCAGTGCACAAAAGCAACGACACTCTACAAGAACCGCTGCCACTACTCAATGAATGTCACTGACTTTTATGAAACTTTGCCCATATATAACCCCTAGTGCTCTAGGAAAATATCCAACATTTCAGCTCTTAAAACCTTTTTCTTGAGCTATTAACGCCACAACACGGGCTCGTCTCTAGTCAAAAATGAGGATTTCTGAAGACATACCTATGTATTTTTTATTCCGACATTTTTAATCACAAGGTTTAGAGTCATAAAACTTTGGGGATGTATACTACCGTGGATGCTCTACATATTGACATACTCAAAATTTCGTTGTTACGTAGTAGAGAATAAAGAGAGATTCCATATATCCTTGATACACCTGCCATAACGTGATTGAACCTTCTATTCCCTATGAGTGAATTAAGAGTTCATGCTTTGAAACTAAGTAGCACTATTAAGCAGCTATCAGCGCCGCCTTTCAGTACTTTGGTCTTTTGAATTTCGCATACACGAGTATCTCAAGGACTCTAAACATACGCGATTTGCATGTAGTTAACAATTCTAATTCCATATAAGGATATCTATATATTTTGTTTTTTTCTCGCGCACCTTGTAGAGCTCACTTTATGAAACATTTCTACGCAAACCGATTGAAAAAATAGTGTACCATTCTTGAGATATTTATATTTCACTGAATAAAGTATCAGTAAGAGCTCATATATATATATTTTTTTTTCTTATACACGATGGACTCAAATTTATTATGAAATTCCTAGAAAAGTTTTATTATCATAAAAAGATTTCTATGTCATTTAAATCAACATTCAATCTTCTATCGATAAATATATAAAACTACTTCGAAAACGAAAAAAAAAATTTTTGAACCCAATGACCTGGACGAGGTGTGGGAGTGGAGACACAGAATAGTGTCTTACTAGCTCTCATAAGCTTGTTGTCTTTAAATTCCGAGCGGTCAGGTGAAATAAGGAGGTGTACCTCAATATAATTTGAAAGATATTAGTTCGATTTTATGAAATATTTTGTTTTGGCATAACTGCACCTTTCCAAGGTTATAGAGGTCAAAAATTTTTTTTTGTTTTGAAGGAAGGCTTATGTTTCCATTGATAGAGGATTAAATGTTGATTTAAATGACATAGAAACCTTTTTATGGTAATAAAACTTTTCTAGGGATTTTTCAACAAATTTGAATATATTGTGTATAAGAAAAATATATATGACCTCTGACTGATAGTTCGTCCAGCAAAACTTACATATCTCAATAATAATGCATTATATTTTTAAGCGGTGTGCGTTGAAATTTATCAAACACTTTCCTCTATAAATTCTATGTGAAGACTAACTAAAATAGCGACTACCATTTGAAAAAACTCTTTGAGAACAGGATTACAATGACACCCAATATAGCACTTATACCGTAAAAGAAACACTTGATCAGACGAAAAGCAAAAGGCCAAAGTTTTGAAAACTGCTGCTAGTAGCCAAGGATCAGTAGTACTCAGTTTCAAAGCGGTAGTTTATAAACGATAGAAAGCCTAATTGTAAGGAGAAGTGAATATCTATAGCCTATAAAATATCTCTATACTGCTTAGCATGCCAAAATGGATTTTTGAGTGTCAGTATGTAGCCTATCTACAGTGGTATATATCCACAAAGTTTCATCACAAAACATCTTATTATTATAAAATGGCAAAATATACAGGCCATAGGTACCGACTTAATGAACGTTTTTTCTAATCCTAGAGTGCCTTCATTGCGGTTTGAATATCTCAGCAATGGAAAGATTTAAGAAATAAATTTTTTGGCGTTTTCATGTCTCATTTAGGGCTACCTATGGACAAAATTTTATCGAAATACGTGATATTGATTATGCACGGTTTTGCTGATTTGCTCGTTTCTATCGTGCATTGGTTTCTAGATATATCTTTATGGATATAAACTTTGAATATACTTCTACCACTGGTAAAAACTTCAGCCCAATAGGTTGAAAAGCGCGGAGATATTCAAATTTTTTATCGTAAAGTTATTCAAGGCTTACTGTGCATACAAAAAAATGACCGAAAAAAGTTTGCTATAAGCTCGTTTTGTGTGTACCTTATATTTCTTCATATGGTAAACAATACGATGAATGATAAAACGCACGAGCACCCGTTAGTATTTTTTTCTTGTTTAAAGAGAAAAATAGAGAAAAGACCGTCATTCATATGTCATACGACACATGACTGCTGTGCGTTAGTCGCGAAACAAACCTGCGCAAGAGAACGCAGTATATTTTTCCAGGGACAGCTGTAGAATTGTAACACTATCTAATGTGCAGGACAAAAAAAAAAGATATTGGTGGAATGTATAACCATTATAACGCAAAGAGTAGATATAGATGTCACACAAGAACAGTTCGTATGAGTTTAAATTTATATAAGGTATTATCTTGAGAGTGAGTTTTCTATGGGTGAATTCGAAGCAAAATATTTATGACTGATTTCGCCCTTGCTCGAGGGACTCATCAATTAAGTTCAAAATCCATATGTATGTATCTTTTGCATTTAATTGTAGGTAATATTGAGTTGGAGCCAATGAATTTCGGAGTTGATTGTTTAACATGTTCCATGTGGAAATGAAATTCGTTTTTGTATAATTATTTTTATATCACTGTTATCTAGAACAAAGAAAATATTTCAACAGCATAGCTAAGGTAACATGTTTCAAATATATAGTAAGTTAATGTAGAAAGGTATAACAAGAAAAAAAAAGAAAAGATGAAGTAATTCAATATGTATAGAAAAAGAAAGACGGTATTGTTTATTACAAATATTATCAGTAGTGTAAAAATTGTTTATAATCAGTATTTAATGCAATTTTGTTGATAATTGTTTTAGAAGCTTGAGGGTGAGGTTACAACAAATAAGTAATCACAAGCTAGCAAAACGCATTTCTATTTCGCTTATTGAGTTTTGTCAATTGTTAATGATTTTAAAGGATAGTATTGAAACTTTCCTACTATGTGTACAGCTTGTCCAGCAAACGGTCACCCAGGATTATTAAAGTTGAAAGCTGAAAGTCTTATTCATAGTACAAATCATTGTGTTCAATTAAAGTTTTTAAATAGGTCTTCCTACATTCTGCGTTGATCTATCCGGCTTATTTTGAAAGATTTTGAGAAGGAACATTAGTTGCTAGCCAAAATGCAGCATTTTTATGCAAAAAATCCTTAAAAATGCACTTTTTTCCATTATCATGCCTCGATCAGTGTTTTGCCACTGATAAAAAATAAAGTTGCTGCTAGTAATTTCGATGTTAGATCTACAGTTTGACATAAATAGATCATCTCCCGTCTTTTGTGAAGACTATAGCATAAAGTGAGTTGAGATGAAAATTTCGAACATTAACTAATTTGATAGTGTGCATCTATGCACCAAATTTTAGGACTCCATGTTTGGTTATTTCAGAGAAATTAAGACGGAAATTTGCCAAAACGTGAGTGCGTTACCTGCGGACAGGCTGTCTGAACGAGTTTGTAATTGGGTCGCGTTTAGACGCGATCTCGTTTCAAAATTCAGCTCCAGTGAAACATTTCTTGCGTCTAGACGCCTTCCAATTAAAATCGCAGAAATTAAAAAAATAATTATCAATTCATCTCACATTCGAACAGAACCACCATCAACGTTATGTTGCAATGGTCTTATAGTCTACTTTGGCGAATGAATAGAACTTATACCTTAAATGATGAAAGTCAGATTTGAACGCGTGAACTATCGATTAGAAGTCGTGCATATACACCACTGAGCCATACTAGCTCGAAGCGTTTTTCTCTTTTAAAACAAAATATATTTTAATATTCACTTTACTACTTAAATTCATCAGTGCAGTGACATTTACTTCTGCTTACCAAAATATTCAACGCTTTGTATCAGTTTTTTTTCTGGTAAAATTAACAGTTTAGGATCGAAAGATATATGTTTTGTCTTCGGATCATGATTAATATTAAGAGATATTTTTTAATAGCATTGTGATCGTATCATTGTGTATAATTTTATTCAAAACACTACAGTAAACAATTTTATTATGCTATATAGTTGAACTATAATGATCATTTATTAATTATAGAATTTAACCAATGTTATTCGGAAGATTGACTAAAAGCCAAGAGCGAGCTAGAAGATCGATGTAAATAATTTTATTCACTATTTACAAAAACTTTTGTAATAGCTCATACTTTTTCTATTTTGCATATAATAGATTTTTCTTCGCTTCTAGACATGTCGAAAAATTTTTTAAATCTGTAAAATATTGAATCAAATTCAATGAGCCAGACACATACAACAGTGAATTCTACCAGAACTATTTGTGTTTCATGTGTGAGACACATACATCTGATTGTTGAAAAAAAAATTCAAATGTATTTAGGCGGCGTTGTTTAATTCTGTCTTCGGCACAATATTTTTGTATTGATATGTCTTTCGAGATAGAGAAACATCTGAACACGGTTCATAAAAAAAAGGCGTTTGAATGCGGCTATCATGCGTTTAGTTTTACATGGTAATGTTATTATTCAATTATTAATTGAATATTGCGATAGTGAATATATAGAATTGTCAACTTTCTTTTTTTTTGAAAGATGAACGAATAAACGATTGAATCGAATCACATTTCGATTTGTTATTATCTGACGACATTTCGCATAGATTTGAGCTATTTTTTATGAGGATCAATAGGTTGCCTGCGCAGCACACTTGTACGATTATAAGGAAGAAATCATTAGTGAAGTAAAATCTACAAATTATTATTGCTCTAATAAATGTCTATCTATTTCATACGATAGTTCATGTTTAAGAATATATTTAATTCGTCGATCAAAACAATATTATTATGAAAATTTCGCTTTTTCAACAACTATCGGTAAGTAGACGTCGTCCACTCATGCCTTACCTTGGTTACATTACTATTTGTATAATCCATTTTTTACTTCATGACTAAAACTCCTGTTGTTGACTATCCTTACAATAGCAGAATACTGAGAAAGAAGCGATTTTTGTTTAAATTTTGAGCGCTCCATCAGTATATTTGAATGTGACATCCAGTTCATCGACGCATCAATGTATCCAGTCGATGTTACTCTTAGAGACCTGTACGAAAGTCCAAACTTTGTTTTTGATTCTGATGGAATTGAAATCGGAGACGAACTTGATATAACTTTTGGAAACTTTGGGAATTTTCTTTTATTCTTTTTCAATATAGGATTTATTTTTCATAATTGTAACGTTAAGTGAACAAAAACCTGTCAGTTTAATAGCCAAATAACATGAGATAGGCAAATAGACAAAGAAAAAAAGAATATATATACACCTATTAACAGAATCGTCTTCTTTTTCAATTAAAGTTAGAATTTATTTTTGTGACAAGAACTGTGCAGCCATTGTAAGTGTATTTCATAAACGAAAAAATTTTTAAGTCATGGGTATTTCCATGGGATCTCTCCCACCTCTACAAAAGTTTTCTCG
>JAJEKB010006814.1:0-13721 GCA_022393335.1 Macrotrachela quadricornifera | reverse complement strand
ACTCCATATCTCCATGTTTTGCCTAATCCGTGCAAATGTTTTTCCACTACAGCATTGGAGCATCCAAGCTGTTCTGCTAAACACCGTGAAGTCAATCGAGGATCTTGTTCGATAAACTGCTGTAAGAGGTCCACATCTATCTCCAGTGGTCTACCGAGTCGAGGTAAATCGTCAAGCTCTAAATTACCATTCTTAAACCGATTGAACCAATGTTGTGCCATATAAATAGAGAGTATATCCCCACCCATCCTGCTGCAAATGTTGTTGGCTGCTTCTGTTGCTTTATGACCCAGGCGGAATTTATGAAGTAAAAGTATATGAATTTCTTTACGAGAAAGATTCACTCTCTGTTGGTGGTCAGCGTATATATCGATGACTTTATTATCGTTCAAAAGATATTCACACTCCCTTTAAATACCCTTAGTATGGAAACTTCTAGAACTTTCTCGAATGTTCTAGAACAATTTCAAAAAAAAACGCAAAGACTTAGTTGCCAACCTAATATCTCTATTATTTAAATAATATCTATTTCAAAGATGTTTTTATAGATATTCGGTTATTTGTCACGGCAGCTTATTATGTATCGAATCAATTCTTACGTTCATCTGTTGCTCTTGGCTCTGTGCTCAACTTCAGGTGAGATATATGTTCATATATTTAGGAGAGCAATTTTAATTTGTAGTTTTTCAATAAAATAAATGTCAAAAGAGATAAGTATGACTTTTAAAAAATATCTGAAATACGATTTATATTAAGATTTTTCAAAACACGAAAGTATTTTCACACCGAACATATTTGTTCTATGCTTGTTTTAGTTCATGGTACGCTTCGATTCGCTAATTATTATCAAGATCATATGGTTCTTCAGCGTGCTCCACACCTAGCTATCGTTTGGGGATATGAAGATATATTCAACTCACCCATCACTTTAACAATGAACAACAAAATCTATCATACAGTGAGTTCCTCATCATCTGTTGATTCAATAGGTGCATCGATTTGGTCAGTAACACTTGATGCTCAAACAGAAGAAGAACCTTTTCAAGTACAAGTCACTCAACCATTAGCTAACGGAACACTTGCAACAGTAGCACTAAATGATGTACTTTTTGGTGATGTTTGGGTCTGCTCTGGTCAATCAAATATGGGATTCTCTGTTAGAAATATGTTCAATGCATCAACAGAGATAGAGAATGCCGGTAAATATCCTAAAGTAAGATTATTTACTGTAGCAACGGCACAATCGTATACATCACAAGAAGAACTGTTGTCTATTGGATTAAAATGGTCAGCAGCATCTCCGGATAGTGTCGGAAGTGGATATACATCAGCGGTATGTTGGCTTTATGGTCGAATGATACATGAAGGTCTTGGCGGACGACCTATTGGTCTTATACATGCGTCGTGGGGAGGTACAAGTATTGAATGGTGGTCACCGCCTCAAGCTCTCAAAGATTGTAATATTACACAGTAAGAACTAATTTCGTAAATGATCTATGTAAGTCATATAATAATATTAAATAGAATTCACTGAATTCCATTTGAAAATAATCGTCAATCAGGTATTACAATTGATGTAACACTCAACGATACAGTTATATACAATGCAATGGTTCATCCGCTTACACGTATGGTTATCAAAGGCATCATCTGGTATCAAGATATATGATAAAACATGAAATGAAAAGTATGACACAGTGAATTTTAGGAGAAAATAATGCCGGTTACAATCGTGATAAGTATACTTGCACGTTTTCAAAACTTATTGAATATTAGAGAAATATATGGTATACACGTACAAATTCCACTACAAATCTTACATTTCCTTTTCGTTTTGTTCAAGTAAGTAGTCATTAATTATAAACTTATTTTTCATTCAATTTTTCTTTGTTTAGTTGTCGACATTTGAATCAACAGGTAGGGTTATTGGAGGATTTCCTTGGATTCGATGGCATCAAACATTTGATGTTGGCTATGCACCAAATAATATTGTACCAAATGTGTTTATGGCAGTCGCTTTAGATCTTCGTGATGATGAAGGAGGATAAGTTTGTTCTACTGAAATAATTCACAAAAATTGATATTTATTTTATTCAATGAAAAGAGTTCATCCGCGAAATAAACTTGATGTTGGCTATCGACTATCTCGGTCTGGTCTTGCTGTAGCTTATGGGTACAAGAATATAAGCTATCAAGGACCTATTATTGCCAATATTTCAGTGGCATTTGATAGTAGTAAAATCAATGTTACCTATTCAAATACAGTATCGCCTAGTATTCAACTACGAAATCCAAATGGATTTGAAGTATGTCTTATGGATTTTTCTTTTTAACGAACTCTTACAAGTACTTTTTTACAGGTATGTTGTATCGATAAAGATGTTTGCAGTTTGAATGATCCAGTATGGGTAACCGTTCCAGCTAGCAGTCTTGAAGGAGCACCTTTAACAATTTCTCTTGCTATACCAATCTCATGTGCTTCGAAACCAATCAATGGTTTTCGTTACTTATGGAGGGAAACTCTATGTTTATTTAAACAAGCCGCGGTATATAATTCACTAGATTATAATTTACCTGCTCCACCATATATTCATTACTTTTAATATAAGATTATCTTTTGTTGCAAATATTATATTTATACTTTCTTTTAAATAAATTTCTTTATTTTCTTCGAAAATATATTATAAAATTAATACGAATTCATGAAATTTGTTAATTGGAAATATTAACAAATGAATAAATCATTATTGACTTAAAAATGACTAGAAAATTAATTGAATTAACAGCAATATGAAGGACTTATTTGTATTCAATTACTGTTCATTGATGTGAAAGAATATTATTTATGATACATTCGTGCAAAATACTTGAAGTATATTGTTCTTGTCTACGTAATTTCAACTAATATTTTCCATAAATTAAGAAACTAAGGTAAATAAGCCAATAAATCATCAAACATATTTATAGGCAGTAAATATCTTTGTTTAGATTCATATATGGTTCGAAATTTATTTGATTAAGCTCCTTTATTTACGATATATATATATATCAAACAAAGAAATATGATTATAACAAAATAAATCATTATATTAAGAATTAAAGTTCTACGAAATATTCGAAGATCGCAATAATTAATTGAATACAAATATTAATGTATGTTCGAAAAATTAAAATCCCAAAATTTGAAAGATCACTATCTGACTCAGAAATTATAAGGATACATTGATATATTGAACTTCAATCATATTTTATCAAAAAGCAAAGATGTATGGTAATAGAAATAAATTTAAATACGCCCAAAAATATTAAGATTAAATATAATTTAGGTTGGATTGGACATAATGAGTAAAATAAACAGAGAAAGATATATATAATACGTAAAATATAGCATAATAGAGGAAAAATGAAATAATATTCTCCATAGGCGGCGGAACGTTTTGAATCTAGGGTAGGCTCAACATTTTTTATAAGAACCTTGCTGATAGGTTAAAAATAGAGAGGGCAAATTTTTAATGCTATGCCACCATGTAATCATGAAACGCATTTTAAATGCAAATAGATGTGTTTTTGTTGCAAATGTCTGCGTTCTAGCATATTTTTATATTGGAGCATGGTGGAAACGCACTCACTATTGTTTTTCTTGAATGGATTTAGCGAACGTTTACAGTTTGAAGACATTAATATAAATAAACGCATCCACATGCGTTTAAATTTTTGTTTAATACATGTTGGCACGTATCCCGTCGCTTCATTCGTTAGAATCGTATTTAATAATTAAAAGAAGCTATGTGTCCTTTGGTGCGCGCTTCGAATTAACACACTCGATAAAATGTGTCCCAGGGGTACGTCTGCCAATGTATTGCATTTGCGAAAACGCGTCTAGACTTGGTTTAAGGCATTCGTCGAAAGCGTTCAGACGCGATTCAAATTTTTTTTAAAGTCGCGTTCAAACACAGTTCAATTTTGAATCGCGCGTGGACATGTTTATATTCAAAAAATATTGACATGAGTATAAAAGGTAATCTAGTCGGTCTAGATAAGCAGTTAATGGAGAAAGTTGCGTCTAGACGGAAATGTGAACATGTGCCCAGCAAAATGCTTCTTCGATGAAACGCTACTAAAATTTAAGGAAACGCTTTGTATCATGTTTTCGCATCATATCGATTTAGAAGTTTGAAACTGGGAGCAAAAAAATTTTTTTAAATTCGATTTGAAAGACATGAGTAATCAAAGACATGAAATGTGTTTCGATTCTGAGTGAAGAACTCATAAAAAAATGCGAATTGATATCGATAAAACTCATAAAAATATCTAAATTACAACATGAGAAGCATACAGAATGTCTTTATGACAGGCTTGCTACATTATATGGCTTATCAATATATAAGACATTTCTCTACGATTGTAGAGAAAAAAAATATCGAATATTTTTTGTCCTGAATATTTTTCGGTAAGATGTCTTCTTTAGGTATGTATCTAAAACCTTTTAATCTTTGATAAAACTGATCAACTACTTAGGAGTAGTAAACAAGTAAAAGTTTTTTTTTTACAATTGCATGCGATAGTGCAAATACTTTCTTTGCAGCGGAAGATCACCGAGGTTGTTAGCTCTAGTAATGTATAAAACGAAAGAGACAAGCGGTGTCATTGATGTTATATGACAGAACGATGGAAAAGATGACCTTCGTGAAAATCGAACCCACACCTCCTGCTATCCTGGCAGTTGTCCTAAGCCAGTTAGACTAGAAGGCGCATCTTAATCATCGTTTCGCGTGCAAGTGACTCATCATGGACGCTAACAGAGGTCCGTAGCATCTTTGGATTGCATACTAAACTTTACATAAAGAATATACCCAAAACTACCCCAAACTCAAAACCAGTCTTTGGTATGCTCTTCATGCAACTAGCTTATCGCATAATTGAAAGATGCCACATATCTCAGCGACATCCTACTTTAAAGAGAAATGTTTACGCTATCTAATACCATCTTCAGAAAAGGGCTAGTGCACTTTCGCTTGAAATTGTCCATGCCGATAAGACAGTCAAAAACCCCAAAACTTTTTCATTGAAGTTTTGTAACACGCCTAATCCTACTCAAGCTTTGATCTGTCCAAGTTTGAGCCTACCCAGGCCTAATGGCTCTGCCGCCTATGATATTTTCGCTTGTAAATAGTCATATGTAATGAATAGAAAGAATTTGATGTACAACATTTATCTAATTTAAATGTAATACAAGTACATATAGATTTAACAATGTTATTTCAAAGCAAATACTACGTATGTTAATCAATAAATATGTATTTATTGAAACGATTATATTCTTTCTTTTTGAACTCATCAAAAAGAACGATTAGTTACTGTCTAACAACAGGAATTTATAATACAAGAAACATTTTTTTAATTTTATTAATCTGTTTAATAATATAATATTTAATCTTGAGAGATTTAATAAATCAAGCTGGTTTTTTTGCTTCAATATTCTCATGGCAAGTATTCGGTAATTTTTCTATCTTCGTTTGAATAATCATAAGAATTACATTCATTGAATAAATCTAGTATTGAAGTTTTTTTCTTTTAAGTACAAAATCTTTATGATATATTAAAGTACTTTGAAATCAAACACATGAGTTTAGTTTTATTCTTCCACCAATTTGCTAAAAAGGATTATCTAAGAAAATCTCTAAGATAAATAGTAATATTTAAAAGCTGTTTGTCGTACATAGTCTAAGATTTCGATTAAAGAGAGAACGCCTATACGCTTCAGCTTGGGCTCGGAATAATGCCCCGGACAGAAGATAATCTAAACGCTATCCACTGAAATTGTGACCCATATGTGCATTCAATGATGCATTCTAAGAACCGTTGAGTTAGGGCAAATTTCATCTATTGGCCAAGATCTCTCGACGCTGAAAATTTCAAATTGATCGTATCACCTATCAATGAGAAAGTGAGAGAATTCGATGGAAAAACTATTTGTATAGAATGGACTATAAACCATGATCATCTTTTTTTTACTTTTATAATCATTTCGTGTCAGAGCTCATTGGCGTATCATTAGATACTATGAACAAAGACTTTTGTTGATAGTATGATTTCTGTTGTTTAATGCTAGTTGTAGTCTCGATACTGTAAGATAACCGCTCGATACATAGATATTTTTAATTTTATTCGATGAAATCTTGAGAATGATTGCCATTATTATTCATATCAAGTTCACTGTTTTCGACACAATTTATGAAAAGATTTTTTGAATTCTGTTTTCAAAGAAAAATTACCTATTTTGAGAACCGCATGATCAAATTATACTTCATTTGTTTTAAAAATTTAACAAAATTTTGTTCAATCATATCAATTGAGTTCTTACGTTACTAGTGATGGAATATGGAGTTCGTTAAAAGCTGCATCCAGTCTTGGATACCTTATTCAAGAGGAACCGCCAAAAATTATGGCTCATGAAGACAGAGTTTAATCGAATCTTTACTTGATATATTCTTCAAATCAAATACTCTAGAGTATACATAAAGACAAGACTTAAAGTCAGAAGTATTATATTGAAAATTCTTCGAAGTCTTTATTGATAAAGTATGGAAACAAACAGAGGCACATCAAATTGAAAATATACTAAATTGTTTAACAATCATCTTTGAATTCATATTCGTTCAATATTATTAATTATATGACAAGAGCAAGGCATCAATTATGATATCATATCTACTATATTTATTAGACCTGACACTATATAATTTTTGGTTTAATCAATTCTGTCAAATGTACTTGAACCGATTAAATATTAGTTCATGAGATTTTCGAAGTGCCTAAAATTTTTTTCGAAAAAGACATCAAAAAAGAACTTTCACTAATTATTAGAACGGATTGTACTTGGTATAATTAATAATGACAACTATTCTCAACATTTGATAAAATAAAATTAAAAATAAGTCTTTATCTTTATATTTTTCTTTCATGTTACATAAACTTTTCGTCAGACCTAAGTATTGTAAGAGAATCAGAGATAAGAGTAATTTTATCAATTTCTAATTTAAATCAGACCAATTTCTTGAATGTAATATTTTGTATGAACTCATAGATTTTCTAATTATAAATAGTAGAATATTATATATGAGATTAAAAATGGATTACCTTAATATGCTATTTTATAGATGTCGTGAGTTATTGTAACTAAGGTGCCATATGGAAGCAAACAAACGACCTCAAAGAATATCTGATATACTTCAATGATGGCTGATTGAATGAGTCATTCAATCAAAAAGAAAAATATTTTAGAGGTAATAATAGTGACTGTTACCGGCGATGATTGTTCTATTTCTATTCTAGTTGCCAGATGTTGTGTTTATTTATTTTGTTGTGTTTTTTTTTCTTAGAAATTTTTATATTTTTTCTTCAAGATCTTCCAAAATAAATACGTTTAATGGCGGCTGATGAATGTAATATTCGCGTTGTTGCTCGTTTTCGTCCATTAAACGATTCCGAAGAACGAGCTGGTAGTAAAAGTGTTGTTAAATTTCCAGCTGATCAAGATGAAACTGTTCTTATTAGTGTATGTTGTTTATTGATTTGATCATTTTATGATTATTATATTTTATAGGGTAAAGTTTATATATTCGATAAAGTATTTCGTCCTGATTCTACACAAGAAAAAGTTTATAATGAAGCAGCTAAGGAAATTGTTAAAGATGTTCTTAGCGGATATAATGGAACTATATTTGCTTATGGCCAAACATCAAGTGGTAAAACTCATACAATGGAGGTAAAAAGAAATTTATTTAATTTAGCTTTTTTTCTTTGTATAAAGAAAATATTTATTTAAATATTTCTATTAGGGTGTAATGGGTAGCAATGAACATCAAGGTATTATTCCACGAATTGTACAAGATATATTTAATCATATATATACATTGGATGCTAATCTCCAATTTCAAATAAAAGTTTCTTATTTTGAAATATATCTTGATAAAATTCGTGATCTTCTTGATGTATCAAAAACAAATTTAGCTGTACATGAAGATAAAAATCGTGTTCCATATGTTAAAGTAAGATAAAATATATCTTTATTAAATAAATAATATTTATATTTAAAATCAATAAAATTAGGGTGTTACAGAAAGATTTGTTTCATCACCAGATGAAGTATTTGAAATAATGGAAGAAGGAAAAAATAATCGACATATAGCTGTAACAAATATGAATGAACATAGTTCACGTTCACACTCAGTTTTTCTTATTAATGTTAAACAAG
Organism: Macrotrachela quadricornifera; assembly: GCA_022393335.1. Lineage (NCBI taxonomy): Eukaryota > Metazoa > Rotifera > Eurotatoria > Philodinida > Philodinidae > Macrotrachela > Macrotrachela quadricornifera. Next base: position 5,464 of record JAJEKB010006814.1, on the reverse strand, counting down.
AAAATGTTGAAAATGAAAAAAAATTAACTGGAAAACTTTATCTTGTTGATTTAGCTGGAAGTGAAAAAGTAAATTAGAAAATAATTAATCAAAAAAAAAATTATTTCAATTTTTTATTTTTTTTTAAAAGGTTTCAAAAACTGGTGCTGAAGGTCAAGTACTTGATGAAGCAAAAAATATCAATAAATCCTTATCAGCACTTGGAAATGTTATATCAGCATTAGCTGATGGAACAGTTCGTTATTATTTATTTTGATAAATTGAGTAATTTTCATTCGTATAAAATTTAGAAATCTCATGTACCGTATCGTGATTCAAAATTAACACGTATTTTACAAGAATCTCTTGGAGGAAATGCTCGTACAACAATAATTATATGTTGTTCACCAGCTAGTTATAATGAATCAGAAACAAAATCAACACTTGAATTTGGCAAAAGGTTTAATAAAAATAAAAATAGATCGATTGAATTTTTTATTTTAATTTAGAGCCAAATGTATTAAGAATTCGGTAACTGTTAATGAAGAATTAACAGCTGAAGAATGGAAACGTCGTTGGGAAAAAGAACGTGAAAAAGTTGCTAGATTAAAAGGTCAATTAAGTCGAGCAGAAATGGAACTTGAACGATGGCGACGAGGTTAATTTATAAATATCTAATTTTTCTTTTCTTTTTACACAAATTTCTCTTCAGGTGAAACAGTAACTAAAGATGAACAAATTAATTTACTTGAAGCTGATGAAACACTTTCAACAACTCAATCATTAATGTCTTTATCAACTGTTGCTTCATCAGCACTTAGTCCAACATCATCTGTTGCTAATACTATTGCTGTTGGAAATCCATTAGGTGGTCTTGATAATCGTGTTGTTAGTAATGATGAATGGGAAAAAGAACGAACAACACTTTATCAACAATTAGATGAAAAAGTATTTAGAAAAAAAAAAAAACCAAACAAAATTTCTTTTTATTTTATTTTATTTAGGATGATGAAATAAATAATTTAGCACAAACAATTGAACGTCTTAATGCACAAATAAATGAACAAGATGAATTATTTAATCAATCACGAAAGGATAATGAAAATCTTCAAGCAGAATTAAATCGTCTTCAACAAGAAAGTGAATCATCAAAAGAAGAAGTTAAAGAAGTTTTACAAGCACTTGAAGAACTTGCTGTTAATTATGATCAAAAAACACATGAAGTTGAAACAAAAACTAAAGAAAATGAAACACTTACACAAGAACTTGATATAAAACTGGTTTGTTTATATTTATTTATTCAAAAAAAATAAATAAATTCATTCTTTTTTTAAAAAAAAAAATAATTAGACTTCATTAACTGGTATTCGTGAAGAATTAGAAAGTCTTCGTGAAGCATCACAAACACAACGCAAACGTTTTCTCGATATGATCTTAGTACTCTTACGTGATGTTGGTGATATTGGTACTACTATGGGTGGACAAATGAATGAACAAAAAGTTGAAATTTATCAAATAATATTTTCTTATTTAAATTTAAATTATTTTTAGAAACCAACTATTGAAAATCTTGATCAAGCTGAAGAAGAATTTACATTAGCACGTCTTTATTTAAGTAAATTAAAAAGTGAAGCAAAAAGTATTAGTGGAGTATGTTTGATAATAAAATTGAAAGTATTGATTTAAAACAAAAAAAAATTTTTTTTTTTTAGCGTTTAAGTGAACTTGAATTAGAAAAAGTTGATCATCAAAAAGGTATTGGATTAAAAGATAAAGAACTTGATGAAGCACATTTATTAATTCAACAACATGAAGCAAAACTGCGTTCAATGATTGAATCAATTAAAGAATTAGAAGATAAAAAACGTACATTAGAACAAACACAAGATTTATTAAATGAAGAATTAGTTAAACTTCGAGCTCAAGGTAAATAAATAAATAAATAAATAAATAAAAACAAATGAATAATCTTTTAAAAATTAAGGTCGAGTAAGTGGTTCACCATCTGATGTTCAAAAAGAATTAAATCAACAAATGGAACAAATAAGTGAACAACATCAAAAACAATTAACATCATTACGTGATGAAATTCGTGCAAAAGAAACTCAAATGGAAATTTTAAAAGAGTAAAATCATATTTCATTTCAAATTAATATATATTTGTTTTTTATGTAATTTCATTTAGTTCTTTACAAAAATTACAATTATCGTATGAAAAATTATCTAATGATTATGAAAAATTGAAAAAAGAAGAAACAGATAAATCAAGCCGATTACAAGAAATGACGTAGATAAAAATAAAATATGATAATATTTTATTTTATTTTATCTTCTAGTTTACAACAAGAACGTCGAGAACAAGCTAAACAAGATTTAAAAGGTCTTGAAGAAACTGTTGCTAAAGAATTACAAACATTACATAATTTACGAAAATTATTTGTTCAAGATTTACAAGCTCGTCTTAAAAAGGTTTTTATTTTTTTCTTATATTAAGAAAAAAAATAAAAATTTCATTTCGTATAAATTTAGTCACAAAAACAACCTGAAACAGAAGATGATGAATTAGGTGGTAGTGTTGCACAAAAACAAAAAATCTCATTTTTAGAAAATAATCTCGATCAATTAACAAAAGTTCATAAACAAGTAAAATAAAATAAGAAATTTTTATTTTTAATAATTTCAATCTCTTATATTTTTTTTAGCTTGTACGAGAAAATGCTGATCTTCGATGTGAATTACCTAAATTAGAAAAACGTCTTAAAGCAACAATGGATCGTGTTAAATCTCTTGAACAAGCATTAAAAGAAGCTAAAGAAAGTGCTATGAAAGATCGAAAACGATATCAATGTGAAGTTGATCGAATAAAAGAAGCTGTACGACAACGTAATCTTGCTCGTCGTACAAATGCTGCACAAATTGGTAAAAAATTAATATTCGACAAAAAGAAAATTACAAAAAAAGAATATTTCGTTTTTTTTTCTTTTAGTAAAACCAATTCGTGCTGGAGTAAATCCATCAACAAATACTTCAACACCACTTCCAACAATTCGTGGCGGTGGTGGTCAATCAGTGGATTAATAGAAGATACACTATTGAGCAATTAGGAACAATATATATTTCATTTTTTTTTTTTTGCACATTGTTTTATTATTTCTTCATGCATTTTTTTTTCCTAAGAGAATTTATTCTTTTCTTTATATGTCATTCGTACTATTTCTATTATTCGTATTTGTATGCTTTGAGAAAAAAAAATTCAGAATTTGTATTCGTATATATTTCTTCTTTTGCAATAACGACAAATAAAAGTATTTCTTTTCTATCTTATGAGAATAACATAAAATACATTGCTTTTTCTTTTTTTTCTTCTCTCTCTCTCTTTCTCTCTCTTTTTCTTTCATTAATCGCTTAGCGAATATGAATTATTTCTGTATCTATAGATATCTGAACAGTCCCTTTTATTGTGTGCCTATCTATAATTTTTGTCCAGCAAGATAAATCTAAAAAAAAGATCTCAAGATATTTCTTTTTTTTTGTTTAAATTTATGTATGTGTGTCTACTCGCTTATTGATATGATGATTGTTGTTTCGAATGTCTTCAGTTTGTGTTTATTGTTTATTGTTTTTTGGTTTCTTATCATTCATGCACTCACTTTTCTGTCTCATTTCTCACGATAATTTTTATTCTTTTTTTGACATTCTCTCTCATGGCGATTTTGAACATACATCATTTATTTGAAATATGTAATGAAAAACAAATAACTATATTGAGATTGTTTATACAGGATTCCTTTTTAAAAGCTTTCTGCTGACATAAAAAAAGAAAGAAATGTTTGATTTTCCTGATGTTTATTGAATTACTTTATCTTTTTGTTTGAAAATAATTGATGAATGAAAGAAATGAAATACGAAAAAAATAAAATAAAGCTATTTAAATGATTGATTTAATAATGAAATGTTATTGTTATTTGAAAGATCTCAGTACTAAAGTAGATCATTCAATAAATATCACGTTTGATTTTACTCAGCAAACGAGCAAATACGAAGAAAACATTGACTCTACTTATTATGTATCTCGATATGAAAAAGGTTCCATGTGTTAAATCTATTTCTATTTTGGATTCCTTATCGCTTCTCTCAAAAATACGTCAATTAGATTTTTCTGTCCCGCCAACATCCCTAAATATATTGAATTCGATATCCAAACGGGCACAAGGATGTTAGCTTTCTCGATTACCCTAAAGGGCACCGATTTTCTCTATATACACTTACGCAGGGATGATGCAACAGATGAGGCATGGAGTGTTTCCTACGTTTGAAGAATACATCTATCATATTCTTCCCTTTTAAGCTGTGTTTTCTCGGGTAATACGCACAGTCTCGTAGATCTAAAACACTAAAAACAAGTGTTGAGTTCGAAAGTTTTTCTGAAGAACCAAAACAAAGAGTAAAAAAAGAGTTTCGAGTTCCGAGATTTTGGAAAGCCCGATAGCTCAGACAGAAAATTTTTCGCAAAATCAACGGACACTAGAGATAAGAAAAAATATTTCAACCTTTCTCTATCTTTGATCTTGATATCCCTTCACATGTTACTTTGTAACACCCCTGCATTTACTCTCAGTTACTGTCTCATAAGAAGTAAAATGTTATATCCTATTTATTTTACATAGAGTTGAAACTCTCGTTTTTTTGTTGTCTTAAAACTACGATCATATATAAAGGATAATATAATTTAATGCTTGTATGCACAACAATGAAAAATTTGATATATAGCTAAGGAACTGTTATATAAAAATAAATATTAATGGATATCTCCACAGAATCTGTGTTTATGATTCAAATAAATATCACTCATCATACCAACTCGATTATTTCAATTACTCTTCAGGTAACCTCACCCGTTGGTCATTGCTGTAGTTGATCTCTCAATTATTTTTGATTGTTTTGGGTATTAATACAATTATCGGACACCCTTATACATACAATCAAATTAGAATCTTTTTTCATCTGCTTTTCTTTATATGAATAAACGTTAGAGTTTAGGTATCTATCGAAATATATATTTTTTCATATATTAAAAAAAAAGGAACACACTTTCTTATTCATTGAGGTCTACCACTTATTATTTAAACGTACTTCATCATCTCCATAAAAATAATTTTGATTATACATAAGTAAGTTTTGGTCAGTATACCACGTGATCGATATTTGGATACCATTCCTTGATTTGATTTCTATAGATTGAGTTATTTGGCAAAAATATTGTCATATGCAACTACTAGCATTACTCGTTAACATGTATATTCAAAAAACCAATTTTTCCTATATACCCTTCAGATAAGTGAAAACAGATATATTATGCACTATCTCACGATTCATTCATGCATTTTAATATAAAAAACATTTATCCTCCTTTTAGAAATCAAAATGACATTTTTTTAAAGCAGAAATATCAATTTTATTATCAAAATATACAAACAAAAAATTA
>JAJEKB010006811.1:0-20032 GCA_022393335.1 Macrotrachela quadricornifera | reverse complement strand
TTTCAAGAAGGTGATTCGCAAGAAAGTGAAGATATTGAAGAGACAGAATCTGAGGAAATGGAATCCAATGATGAACAAACAGGTTCAACAACAGAAGTAGAAGGAAAAAAAGATGAGCAATCAACGGACAAATTTTCTCTTAAATATATGAGATAAGTATTTGATTATTATGACGAAATTAATCAAAATGGAAAGCGAAAACATAGTTGGATAAGTGTTAGCCGTCGATTTCGTCGCATTCCGCACAGGCAATATATTTTTCGCTATCGTGATTATGTTCATCGTAATGGATCAAAACGACAAAAACTAGACGAAATCGATGCACATGTTTTTACATTGTTTAGAGAAGCTCGTGATCAATCTTTATGTATTCATGATGCAGACCTGCAACGATGGAGTGTGACGAAGGTTCAGCAACAATTAATGTTTGAATTTGTTGCTTCTAATCATTGGGTTCAGAATTTCAAGTACAAGCATCGTATTGTTTCTCGAAAGATTTCTAAAGTTATTAGCAGCCAGTCGGTGAAAAGTGCTGATGAAATTGAAGCTTCAGCCGAAGAGTTTGTCAACATTGTACAAGCAGAGATGAAAAACTATTCTCCAAGTCAAATTTTTAATACAGATCAAGTTGGTTTGGCAAAAGAATTTCAAAGTAGTCGCACACTAATTTTCAAAGGAGAAAAGACAACAACTGGTTCGATGCGATCTAAGAATGCCAGTAGTCATTCTTATACTATACAACCTCTTGTCAATATGGATGGAAAAGTAGTCGGGCCTATATTGTTATGTCTTCAGGAGCGAAACGGTCGACTTAGTGAAGGCGAAGTTAAATTTTCAATCTTTTAAAGTTTATTGAGCTTTATTAAATTTCAGGTGTACAATCTCGAATGTTTCGAGCTGATAATGTGGTCGTTACTTGTTCAAAATCTGGAAAATTAACTAGCTCCCATGTCGATTATTGGATTGATCAAGTCCTTATTCCCAATATACCCGGCAAACGTCTGCTCCTATCAGATTCGTGGCGAGGACAGAATGATATTCAAATTTATAGGAAGGTAAAATGCTTGAAACGATTACAAATATCCGACAAAACGACTGACAAGATACAACCACTTGACATGTATTTCAATCGTCAGATGAAAGGTATTATTTGTCGTATATATGATCGGATTGCACTTGACTAATTGAATATTCAAATGTCAGATCGAAATAGTATCATCAAATTAGTATCACTCGTTTACTCTCAAATGGCTGCACCTGTTTTTCGTAAACTGGTTCAATATAGTTGGTATGCAAGTGGATATGTTGAGACTCATCCCGGTAATTTTTCTAATGTTATCGAAACTTGTTTCTCTTTTGACTCTTCTTCATGCGAAGAATAGAGATGTTTAACTCCTGGTTTCGTCTGTTGTTCATGGTGTCGAAATATATTATGCTTTCGTCACTTCTACATGGACTATCATTATCATTAAAGTTGTTTTTTCCACATGTGTGGGTTAAATATTGTTTTGTTTCGTGTTTCTGATAAATTAAAGAAATTACTTCTATTGAAGTTTTCATATTTCATGATCCAGTTCAGTTGAAGATTCAATTATTGGATAGTTCAAGAACTGTAATCGAACCATACTGATATTCTTTACGTTTCAAAACAATAGGATGACATATGAACGTTTATTTCAAAGATGAAAAAAATCCCTTTTTTTACAATCTAGTTTTGGCCATATCTCGGGAAAGAAGAGCCATAAGCATTAATCCTTCTAGGCTTTTCTTAGTCCCACTGAGGCCTACCTATAGCCAAAAGATGAAGCTAAAAGCTCGGAATCAGTTGGGGTAGTTCCCTCGTCAGTTAAGTTTTGGAAGATATAGAGTTCGCGCATGTATGTTATTTATATTTCGCTAAGCTGAATAAAATAGAAAGACGAAATTAGTAAACGATATTTTTTGTCTGAATATAAATCAGTTCTTTTTAATGTAGTTGTTAATGTTCTTTCATTTTTATCCGACTTTACAAAGGAAGCGGGGCATGAAAATAGATTGTTAAGGTACTGATTCTATTTATTATAGATGTTTTTTGAAGGATATGAATACAGATTTGAAACAAAATTCTGAAAAAAATATAATCAGTACCGTAACAAAATATCCTGTACTTTCTTTTCTTAATCATGCTCGCCGAAAACAGTCATCCAACCAAAAAAACGAAAGCGAAAGAGAAGGAGTGGATTATTAAGGTACTGATTATATCTATTTCAGATTTGTTTTTCAGATCTGTATTCACATACTTTCAGAGTAAGAGTTTGTTTATTATAGAGTATGAATTAAAATTAAAAAAATGTTGTTCAAACATCATAAATAAATTATGTTATAGGTAATGCAAGTTCGATTGTTGTAATAATATCATTCTCGTCAGTGATACCGGAGTGTTGCATAGAAGAATCTTAGAGAAATAGATGATATAAAAATAGATGTGTCAGTTGTGGAAATATACAGTTAATTTTATGAGATTTTCGTATAATAAGATTACGACGTAAATACTGATTTTTGTTGGAAAATCTTAATGATAGAAGTTTTTAAGAAATGAAATATTTCAATTTAACAGAGACAAAAAGTATTATAAGAGAAATTTACGAAAATATCTTTAGTAATATAGGTTTTTGTTTAATAAAGGATTCAATATAATCTTATAGAATGATAAAACTCAAGACCATAGTCATATGAATCATCGATTAAATGATTGAATAACATACTTTTTTGTTGCAAATACAACTTATGTAAATATTTTTTGTTGAGGGAAATAGAAAGAGTTGAGATTTATCAATTAAATTGCGATGCCATGTGTTTTTGTTGTTAATGTGATTTGGCATTCATCAAATAAATTCTGTAGTCTTCTGACTTTTTTTAATGGATAGAGAGTTAGAATTCATTAGTTATATTGCGTACATCATGCCTTTTTTAAATTTATAATACGAGTAAAAATTTATTAAGCTAGTTTCGTCCTGTTGCGTCCAATTAAAACAAGCTCTGCATAAGTTTAATTTTGCCTATGACATATATATTAAGATTGAATTTCCCGGGGCAACCCTGGGTACTTCTGCTAGTTTGAAATAAATTTGTGATTTCGGTCTTGTTTATTATAATTATGTATTTACAACAGTATTTATACTTCAACCAGTATCGCAATTAATTGAACTGGAACCATCATATTATTGTACAGGTAAGTAAGAAACAGAAACTTTTTTTAATTTAATATTTTATGATTTGATTTCAGATGAAATCAGTTAGATCCAATGATTATTATTTTATCTACTGTTGATATTGTTATGGTTAAAAACGAAAAGTAAACAAATACCTGAAATTAATTCAATACTGATTTGTGTTATGAGTACTAAGAATTGTTCACGATAATTAGATATTTTTATGCCAAGGTTATGATAAGTTGCAGAGTATTCTATTAAATCATTTGATTTTTTATGATTTGATTGGACGTGAGGAGTTGAGTTTTTGAGCATCCATATTGCAGTAAAATTTAAATTTTACTATAAAAATTTTAAAACATGTTGATTAAATCAAACAAAGAGAGGATAAGGTTTGTGAATTGAGAGAGTCTGTGACGTATTGCAAGTTACATATTCTTTTTATCAAGAAGTTTAACTATTCAAGTTTGTGAAAAGATATTGTTAAAATCTATGTGTTGACAATAAAATCAGTTCCATCATTTTTTAGATTTAAACTCAATTAAAATTTTTATTTTAGTCCTGAAATTACTAAAAATGGTAAAAGGTACTATCTTGATTACATATTGTTATTCAAATTCTTTCACAATTGTGAAATTTTGGATATTGTAAATGTTTCTACATTCAATTTTTATATCCAAAATGGTTTGTATTTTCTTCAATTTTTTCTTTTTTCTGCTGTTCATATCTGCGAGACCTGTTGTTGAACTATTTGAAAAATCAGAATTTAGTAACGGATATTCATGTACTAATCTTGATAAATATGCACATTTTAAAGATTTTGATAAACCATTTTTTAACATTATTTCGAATTGTAACAAGTGATTATTGGGAAGTATGTTATTTAATAAAAATATTTTTTTAAGCTAAAGAATGCTCTACGTTATAATGGTTATCCACAAAGTGTTGAAACTCAATTTATGAATGGTATACGATCAATTTATTTTGTTGTTTTTGTTCTTATCAATGCTGATGTTGTTGTTGTATTAATGAAAAAAAAACTTAGTATGAATAAAAGCTTTATTTCAAATGAATCAAATTGTAACGGGTGATAAACAAGTTTTCGGACAAAATATCTGTTAACGTATCGTCTGCTGGGAAGTTTTTCAGACGAGCTAAAAGCTATGGATTAGAAGCTGAATTTTGTGGTCTTTCAGAATATGTATTGTTAAAGAGTGATGAAGTAACGTTTGATTAGCTCCAAAAATCTGGTTTGGACAAATTTTTTTTGCATATATTTTTGTATTTTCACTAATGGCTATGATCTAAGACTACAATTTATGATGTTAATTGATATCAGCTAGTAGATTAGAAGTCACACTATAAAATCCACTATTTGAGAATTTGTCTCTCTTTTGATAAGGGATGTCTAGATTCGTTTTCCAAAACAGTCATTTTTGAAAAAAATCGAAACCGTAACATTGAAAAGAGCTGTTGGTAAAATGATTGTAAATTCACTTGAGTAAAAGCTACAGCTTATTTCAATATCAAGTATTGTAGAAAAACATCTGGTCTACAAAACAGGACGCCGACAACCTTCAACAAGTTTGAAAAGGTATTAGCGCCACTGATCGAAATCTGTTGACTTGCTATTAAAAATTATTGTTTGAAGCTTTTCAGAAAGTCATTCTGCACTCTAGAACAAAAAGCAGACAAAGTATTTCTAAACCTATCGTCAAAAAGAACACAAAATTCTGACTCTTTTACCTATAGTTTTTGGTTTGGTTGAATGTTCTCAAGCAGATCAAAGCAAAAAATTTGCTCATTGGAATCTTCAACTTAGAAGTTTGTCCAAACTAGGTTTTTGGAGCTAATCAAACATTATTTCTTCACGCTTTAACAATACATGAGAAAAAATTTCTCAAGTTATATTCTGAAAGACCACAAAATCCAGCTTCGAATTCGTAGCTTTTAGCTCATCCGAAAAACTTCCCAACAGACAATACATTAACAGATATTTTGTCCGAAAACTTTTTTATCACCCGTTATGATGGCTGATGATGCAGAAATTGAAAGACAATTAGAAGCTGATGTACATAATAGAAGTTATATAGAGCAAACATTACTTGATGATAAAAATTTAGATGTAAGAGAATATTTCGATTAATTTATTCTTAAAAAATGAGATCGAATATAAAAAAAATAAATTGTCGAATTCACAAAGACTCTTTCCATGTTTGATGAAAGATGTTTTAAACATTTTGTCTTGAAAAATGTTTATGTTTTTACCAATCGAGTGAAGCAAATTGGATTGCTATAAGTCATTACTTCTTTCTGAAATTTCTCACACTTCTACCAATGTTGGAATAGATTTTCCACTAAAATTTTTTTCTTATTAAACTTGAATTTCTAAATGCTAATGCGCTGCAATTTTTTCCATTAACAAAACAATTATTTTTACATGTCACAAATTCATCAGCAATACGCCAACCAAACAGTCAATTCACACTACTTTTTCATGATTTTAATATCAATTTTTATCTTTAAATTTAGTTAAATCTATTGAAGTAATTACATGTTTGTCATTGTCAACAACTACTGGTTTCACATCACGTTTTTTAATGTTACAACTTTCCCCCCTCCCTCAATATTAAAGCTGAGAGCGTGATACTGTGCTCAACCTTACCCTCACTATTAGGAGGGGGAGGGGTGAGTGAGATAACAAACAAGTACCGAAAATCTTCTATTAAATATTCGTACAAACGTTTTGCATCGACTAAAATCATTTGTATCTTATCGTCGGTCAAGTACAGTTTTATCACTTCATCGAAAAGTTGATTCAACCAAAACATGTAATCAACAAACAACACATCTTTCATCAATATATAAAAACGAAATGAAAATATTCACAGCAATTGTTTCACCATCATTATTAAAACCATAAGAAAGATGACATATATGTTTTATTAATGATACAGACGATGGTGAATCACTACCAAATAGTATTGTCCATCGTAATGATTAATAATAAATAAAATTTAGATGACAGAAGGCAGATGACAATCTCTATCAGATAGAAAAATAAATAATCTATATTTGTATTGTCATCTATAATAATTAAGAAACAGGACGTCCGATAATTAATATTAAAAAAGTCTTTTGTATTATTTATGTTTTTTTTTTGTTCTACTGATTAGTGATCTCTTGCTTTTTTTTCTCATTGCGCGTTTGTGTCAGTTGCATATCAATTTTTTTCTTTCGTTTATTTCTATTCTTGATTGGATAGAAAAACAAAAACAAAAACAAATTTCGATTCCAATTTGTTGCAAACGAACACACGGTTGATGAAGTTCTTCATATCGACAACGATCCTTAAAAATAGCTCTTTATAAAAATTTATTAAGAAAAACAAAAGAATTACCGTTTTAGAAACTGATTGAAGCATTTTATTAAATGCACGATCTAAATGTATGTTCAAATAAGTAGTCAAGAATATCCGCTAAATTTGCTTTTGTTATAAATCAAATAGAACGTAAAGATTTTCCAAAAGTAAAATTTATCCGAATTGAACAATATTCTTCCTCAGTTACGATGGTGCTATACTCTGAAAAAAAATTGGAGCTTTACCGAACCCCCCGAAAAGGTTCTGTAAAGCTCCAATTTTTTTTTCAGAATAGAATACTAATACTGACGTATAGACATGAGAACCTTCATTATAATTCATCGATTGTAGATTAACATCGAATGATAATGATGGTCGAGTTCATTCTAGATTATAATTGTTTTATCTTTTTTTTTATTTATAAATTAACTATTACTTTTGTAACTTTTTGAAGAATATCAAGTCATTCTTGAGCATTTGAAAGAGCACCATATATATGTTTATTAAGACGACACGCACGAAGAATAGCTGGATCAAGAATATCTATATAATAAAAGCCTTTTATTTCTCATGAGACTCATTTTCTTTTAACAAATCTATTCGATTAGTTGTTACCGTAATACAAACACGTTCACTTGCTATTGTTTGATCAATATCATTCATTTTTTTTAATAATTAATTAGCAACTCAAGTTGTTGAATCAGTATCACGAGCTGTACAACGTAAGCATAATACAATAATTTCATTAAAAAATATTGCACATGGATTAAAATAACGTGCTTGTTGAAATACTTGTCGAACAACTCGTTAACTTACATCAACATACCAATTTTTTTATCAAAGAAATGTTTAAATAAAATTTTATGAGAAAAAATATTTCTAAAATACCGTATTTAATACTAATAATTCAAGTTCTTTAACTAATATAAAATTAATACTAGATTCATTAATAATTGATTTGATAAAAAAGTTTTACTTGATACATATAAAAAATTTATAACCAAAGAGAAGACAAACATATAACTTAAAATTAACCAGATCTTGGTGAACCAACAAGTAATAAATCAGGTGATCGAACAAATCCAAAACTAAAATAAGTGAGAAATTGATCTTACTAGAATAGCCATACTAAGTTCTTCACGAATATGTTTTGATGCGCCAATAACATCAAATATAACATCAAGTACCGTTGCGAAACTTTCTCATTCACTTGATGCTTGAATAATCTTCAATGTTGTCTATTCTGATTTAACATAAAGCAAACATAGGTATTTCGAAAATAATGTCAATTTTTTCTGGGTATTTATATACTTGAAAATCATCCATTATAATAGTAGATGAATTTAATGATGTTTGTTGTTCAATTTCAGGTTCATGAAGTTTTTCTTTTACCAATTTGATTACTTTAAATTTGAAATAAATTACAAATAAATCAATAAAAACATAGATCTTACTAGATTAATTTCTATTCAAATTAGTATCTGTTTTTCTAAATAAAAATATATCAAATCATTTTTGATAATTTACTTCTATATACCTATTTAATACTGCAACTACTGATTGATCAATTAATGCACTTAAATCAGCACCAACAAAGCCAGGTGTTTCGAACACAATTTCATCTAAATCAATGTAGAATCGAGTAAAGTTAATGGTCGACATATCATTGTTAAAATTCTACAATATAATAAATCATGAGAAATGTTTTTTTTTCGAAGAGATTTAGCCTTCTTCATTCAGTTTCATTTAGAATTTCAAGTACTATTTCATGATTACATCGACCAGCACGTCTCAATGTAGGATCAAGTGAATCGAATCGATTGCTTGAACTATTAATAACAACACGAGTCATTGGTATACGAGATAATCGTTTATATAAAACAAAAAAATTCTATTTCATTTAATTAAATCTTATTTTACCATAAAGACATGCAAATAATTGAGTAACAATATGTCTTTCCATATCTTTCGATGCTGATTCACATCGTTGTAAAATAGCTTCAATTTCATCAATAAATAAAATACATAGAGAATAATACTAACACAAAAAAATATTCAGTTTTTATTCTTTTTTACTTTTGGTTGGTCAAACGATATATGAATTTTATGTTCTGAATCACAGATATTCCAGATACTAATCCAGTAGATGCAGTTTTAAGAATCGGCAAATTTGATTTCTACCAATAAATAATAATTAAGAGAATAGTTTTGAAAAAAGTTTTCATAAATTTAATCCAGTTAATGTTTGAAATATATAGTAAAGATTTTCAAACATCGGCTAGTCCACACAAATGAAATTCACATGATTGTGTTTTGCCATTTTGAATAAATCTTTCTGGTCTTAAAATTAAATAAATTTGACGAAATAAATCCTAAAAAATTTGATTAAAACTAATTAAGTCTATTCTATTAAAATGATGTCGTACTTCTTTAAATGAATTAGATATAGCAAAATCTTCAAATGTTATTGTAGAATATTCAACATCAGGACCGAATAAGTATAATTCTAAAAATAATATCATAATAAAAATAAATTTAGATTAATAATACCATCAATATAATCGTCTTCATCATTTGAACTTCTATTTTTAGCTAAAAGGAAATTTTTTTTTTCTTTCTGTAAATTAAATATAGATTTCTGCATTGATATAATAGAAGATTTTATTTATTTAACAATTTTTCGACTTGAGTGACATAGAGTTGATGGTGATTGTTCATTTTTGTTTTAGATAATAAACATCTTTCATGTGGATTTCGACGTGTAACAATTCGATCATCATTATTAGCAATTGAATTAATGTTATTTTCTGTAATTATTGATTGATCTTCATCATACTGATAATCTTTATCACTATCTTGCATATTGGTATTTTTTGATATTTTTAATGTTGTTTGATTTTTTGTTTTTATTCGACATTTTCATGTAGATTTTCTTTCATTATTTTTCTGTTCTCAACCTTCAAATTCGTGAACCAACTCTTGACAATTTAATCCCTTCAACGTTAAAGATGAGTATACTCGTCAGAGCAATCTTTGTAGAAAAGATGAAGACTACAATTTCTTGATTTTGTTTGCTTTGTATGTTCTGTGTCGACTCTAGCCTCCTGTAACTACTAGAGCTCACTCTATTGATTCTGATGTTTCATATAGATTATTCAATTATGTTCTTGTGTATCAAACGTTATTTTGTGAAAAGTTTACTATTTAGCTTTAAAAAATTTAACGTTGAAGGGGTTAAACGACTTTCATCTTTTTACTAGAAAACATAAAATTAATTATATGAAGAATTTTCTTTCGTAATTATAAAAACTATTCATCTTATTAATGTTACTATTTCATCATCTTTTATTTATCTTTCTTTTATAAAAAAAAATATCCGATGAAAAAATTAAAGTTTTTTACTTAAAACAATTGAAATAGCACCTATGATCTATTAGAGACAAAATAAACAACATATTTTTTTTATATTTGAATACATACAAATCCATCATCATCATAAGTTTTCTGCTCTTAAGCAGGTTCTTAGGATAACAGTTATAATTTTCATACTTTTATAGGTTTCTGCATTCCTTCCTATCGGTAGCAATCCTTTTCAGGTGCGCATATCCATTTTCGTTTGTTAAATCATCGAGCATTTTCATTCTTCTTCTTTCCTTCTTTCTTTCACCATTCACTGTTCCCTCGATCACATCTTTTAGTAAACTATCTCCTCTCAGTACATGGCCTATCCAATTTCTTTTTCTTATTCTTATTTTTTCTAACAGAGTTCTCTCTTCTCCTATTCGTTCCAAAATCTTTACATTGCTCACTCTATCACTCCAGCTTATCTTTAACATTCTTCTGCATATCCACATTTCGAAAGCTTCTAGCTTTTTCCTTTCATACTCCTTTAATGTCCAAGTTTTAGCTCCATACAACAGTACGCTCCAAACAAAGCACCTTGCTAATCTCTTCTTTAATTTGAGATCTAATGATCCGCATAAGACCCTCCTCATTCTCGTAAAAGCTTCTTTTGCAATTTCTATTCTTGCTCTTACATCTTTCTCACATCTCCAATCCTCTGTTAAGAGACTATCTAAATATTTAAAACTGCTAACCTGCTCCACTCGTATACCATATATATACAACGCAATGTTTTCATCGCTTCTTATGCTCATTACCTTCGTTTTCTTTGCGTTAACTTTCATCCCGTATGCTTTACATGCCTTTTGTAGCCTTTTAATTGATATTTCTATACTTTCCTGGTCTTCTGCTAATACTGCCATATCATCCGCAAATCTTATACAGGAAACCTTTTTTCCACCAATCTTCACACCTTCCATTTTCGCTTCTATTTCTCTTATCATCTCTTCTAGATAAATATAAAATAATATCGAAGATAAGCAACAATCTTGTCTAACTCCTCTACCAAGCTTTGTCCTTTTAGATTCCTTGTTACCTATCCTAACTATCACTCTTTGTTCCTTATACAAGTTTCTAATCAATCTTCTTTTTTTCCATTCTATTCCTTTATTTTTTAATATTTCAAGGAGTTTGTCCCAGTTCACCCTGTCAAATGCTTTTTCCAGATCTACAAAGCAAATTACGGAAGTTTTGTTTCGTTCTGTCAACCTCTCTCCTACTACTCTCATTAGTCCTATTGCATTCCTAGTGCCTCTGCCTTTTATAAAACCAAACTGTTCTTCTCCTAGGTGCATATCTAGTCTACCTCGCAACATTCGACTTATTATCCTTAATAATACTTTTGCTGTATGTGAAATTAAACTAATTGTTCTATAATCCTCACATTTACTGGCTCCTGTTTTCTTTTCTATAGGTATTAACAAGGTTTCCAAAAATTCATTGGACCACAAACCAATTTCGTAAATTTCTCTACACACATCCATTAGTGCTTTCTTTCCTTCGTCTTTCATACTTTTGAGAAACTCAATGGGTATACCATCTACTCCTACCGTTTTCTTACATTTCATTTCTTTAATAGACATTTCTATTTCGCTCTCTAATATTGAAAATCCTATACACTCTCTTTCTACATCGCTTTCATCCTCTATTATACCTTCCCTTAAACATCCCTGATTTGGATATAATTCTCGTACATATTCTTCCCATCTATTGATTATGCCATCATCTTCTATCAACCTCTTTCCATCTCTTGATTCTACAGATCTTATGTTTCCACTTTTCCGTTTCAACCACACTAGTTCCTTTACTTTTCCATACATCAAATCGTACCTATCACGTTTTTCTAAGTCTTCTATTATTGCCCACTCGCATTCTAGCCATTCTTGCCTTGCTTTTTCTGTCTCTCTCCATAACTCGTTGTTTAACCTTCTATATTGTAGCCTACCCATCTCACTATTAACATTTTTCCATTTTCTTCTTTCATCCATCTTTTCTATCATTTTTTCACTAACCCATGGTTTCCTAGCTTTTATATTTTCTTTAAATCCTACCACTTCCTTTGCCGACTCAACTATCACACTCTTCAGTCTACTCCACTTCTCATCAGCATTCCTTTCTTCGTTCTTACTAATTTTCTCTAACTTTTTCTCTATACTATTTCCAAAATTTTCTGTAACAGTTTTAAGTTTTTCTAAGTCCCATCTTTTCCTTACTAAGACTCTCTTAACTTTTTTTAACCTCAGCTCCATTTCTACGATAACTAAATTATGGTCCGAGCCTATATCTGCTCCAGGATGTGCACATGCTTTCTTTATACTATTCCTAAACCTTTCTTGTACTATCACATAATCTATTTGATACCTAGCTCTATCATCCGGAGCCTTCCAAGTATACCTTCTTCTTACATGATTTTTAAATCATGTATTTGTAATTACTAATTTATTTTCTCTACAAAAATTTACCAGTATATCACCTCTATCATTCCTAACTCCATATCCAAATTGACCTACAATCTTATCCTCCTTTCCTTCCCCCACTACTGCATTCATATCTCCCATCAAAACAACACAGCTATCCTTCTCTTCTCTTCGTATCAACTCTTCTATTTGTGAATATAGTTCTTCTACCTCTTCATCTGCATGCGCGCTGGTGGGCATATATACTTGGATAATCACTACATCTTCGGGCTCCGCTGTTAATCTTATCATCATAAGCCTATCGTTAACTAACTTTATACTTTTTACGCAATTTTTCACTCTCTTGCCTAAAACAATCGCTACCATATTCTGGCCCTTTATTTTACCTGAGAAAATTACCTTAACCTCACCGCTTGGAACTCACCACAACCTTCATATCTGACTTCACACAACCCAACTGTTACATAGGTCCCAACTTGTAACTTTATGATCAGAAGAGGGGGAAATGATGATGATATTTCAACTCTATTTTATTCAACCGAAGATGTCCCTTTTATAGGACCAATTCGAATATGATCACGCAACAAAAAAGAAAAAAAGAAAAGAAAACACATAAAGAAATTGAGAAGAGACAAAGACAAGCAGGAGGGCAGCGCGTGGTTCCCTCCTTCTTATGAAGAAATTTAACAAAGACAAGAAGGAGAATAATGGGTACATCTCCTTCTTCATATTAAGTTAATATTAAAAGAAAGAAGATGACGTCATGTATCCGCATGACATAGTGCATGCACATGACGTCATTTATCTTCTTTCCAAACGTGATATGAGAATTTCAATCATTATCATAGACGAAATAGAGAAGAAAAGAAGAGAGAAAAAAAAAGATTGACCTAGATAGGCTAGAGAAGTTATACAAACGAAAAAGAAAGGAAAGGAAAAGACATACACATACATAGAGCACGCGCGTAACGCATGTACATATACAAGGAATGTAATTCTCTATGTTAGAGTGCTCTCTAACACCAACTACATCTAATTTTTTTCTTTCTATCTCTCTTTTCAAGTTTACCTGCCTTTAACATTGTTCTAACATTCCATGTACCAATACTCAGTTTACTTCCTTTGGTTAGGGGATTTCGCTGGATGACGATCTGAGAAGCCTCTATTCTCCTTCTGCCGGGCAAGACACTCTTAATAAATTTCTGAGTCCCAACGCCACCTAATGCTATATCATTATCACTGCTATCCATATTTGCTGGGAAAATTAGTTAGAGTGGTTTTCCCTTTGCCTGCTCTAACCCTTTGATCCACGGCCCTTTATTCATTATTCAGAACAACCCTTTAGAGCTTCCCTCATCTGCCACTCGAGGGACGCGCCTGGTAGGAGGTAGATCTCCTTGTTTGATCCAGAAGGAGCAATTTTTCAAGCTGATACGAAGAGTGTCGGCCTTGATCTTATGGCGGAGCATCTCTCACAGCATTAACAGAACAATCCCTCCCACTAGATCAGACCAGGATACAAATCCAGCAAGTACAAAATTTTGTAATCTGTCGACTTTTCTATTGAGTAATACGGTGCTACCATTTGATTGTTTTAGTTGTTCAATAATATCCATTAGCAAGTGTTCAATACCAGCTTGTGCTGACGGTGTTGTTAAAGTTGAATCAGACCTATCACCATATATACCCATAGCGATACTTGATGAATCACCTTCATTAGCTGTTGCTAATAAATTTGGATCATGTGCCTCTTCTGAATTATTTTCATTTTCGTTTATATCATTTCGATCAGACATTTGCTTTTTTTTATTAGATAATCATCTTTAATTTAAAAATAATGAAATAAAACCATGCGTGCCATTTAGGGCGATTTATGTCCTTCATCGATCACAGTATTGAAAATTAGAAAACAAACGAGGTCGCTTTAGTAACTTGTTTGTTTATGTTTGTATCATATATTAAAATAAAAGACGATGAATGTGATTAAGACTGTGTTTTGTATATTTGTAGATGTTGACCAAATTGACTCCTTCCTTTGTGTCCACCGATGTTTTGTCATTATTGATCATATTTCGATCATTGTTCACCTCAAGTATATTTTTTAACGGGTTGAGATAAGCTACATACACTTCCACCTACATGAACTTTTTCACCATTGCATAAAAAATTGCACTTGGCCTCTGGAAAAGAAAAGATGATGCTAATTACAGCTCTACTTCAGACGCACATATAATTGACATTTAAAGAAAGGAAAAAAGATGTAAAAATAAAAATTTTTTTTTGAATTTTGAATTTCAATGTGATATGATTGAACTCCTGTTACAAATGAGAAACTATTTAAGCTAAAATAAAAAAAAAGATAGTCTTTCATAGAAAGTTTTTATTAAAATATTTTATGAATTAAATATCAATGATTTCAACAGGTTTAATTATACGAAATATAGTTATTAATGTTTACCCATGTGTTCAACTGCGGCGCAGTTGCGCCGTAACTGCGATCGCACTGTGACCCGTAATTGCGAAAAACTGCGGCGCAGTTTCAGCATTTTCCGCAGTTACGTCGCACTGCGATAAAAAAATCACATTTGTAACAGAAGACGCCCAGTCAATATCAGCATTTTCTAAATAAATAAAAAATTAACAAATAAATTTAAATAATTGCTAAATTAATAAAATTTAATAAAAATTTAGTAATTAATTCATATTGATTAATTAATTAATTAATAATCATTAAATAATTAATAATTCATCATTTAATACACCATGGCATTGATTTCTTTTTCAGAAAAAAAATGATGTATCTTTCTCATTGTAAAAAGTGGTGACATGGTTATAGTTGTTTATCACTATATTTCGCTCGTCAAAAAACAGACAGTTCATCTATATAGATATGTATGAAAGGAATTGCGAAATTGATATTATCTTTTTTTACCTTCTAAATTAATTTTTAGTACATGTTAAATTATAAATTAAAACGGTTTCTTAATACAGACAAAGCAATTTGAAGTATTCAACAATATAAAATATTGTCAATGAAGATTTTTTATGTTGATTTACCTTTAATTCGTTAACTGGCAATAAAGAAATATGTAGGACTAGGAGATACAGATAAATAAGTTTTTTTTTTCAAAATTGAAGAGTTTATTTATCATTTATTGTTATTTTCCAACAATGGAATTTGAACGTTTTCATAGTTTATTTCTGATGAATATTAATAATAACTGGATTTTCTTTATAAGGATTAATTTCAACTCCCTTTATCACTTTGATTCGAGTACTTGGAAATTTTGTTTAATTTATTTTTATTAAATAGAAGTTGATTGATGATATTTTCAATTTATACAAGATTGATTTCAATCAGAGATACTAAATTGTCTTCATTCTATAGAAAAAAAACATTATTAAAGGAAAGTTTTTTCCAAAACTTTTGCAGTTGTTTGTGTATTATTTCTCGAGTTTTACTTATTTCGAATAGAAAAATATCAAACTCATCTATCAACATGATGTGAAGACAAAAATCTAGATTTGCAATTATTTTAGGTAATTTTGTATATTTGTGTCTTGGAGAGAAATAAGATTCGCATTTGAATATTTTGAACAAATATATCGATATTCCAAACTTTTTATACTTGACGTTTTTAATATTTCCGTTCCGATTGTGGGACCTTTTAAAAAAGTTTTCTTCATTTTTAAATAACATGTAAATATTAAAAACGTGAAAACGTCATTTCTATTATAGTGTAGACGAAAATTCAGAGCATCTATATGTAGAAGAATTATTGTTTCAAATAAATAGCTCGATCAGCATATTTCATCGAATTTTGGAAGACAATACTTTCAAAAACGATGTACAGAGTCTTCTATATTGATGACCAAATAGATAACAATACATAAATGCCGGAAAATCAAACATATTGAACTGATATAGTATATTTTCTTTCGTTTCTTTTATAAAGAGCCATCTTGTAGGTACTGAAATCAAGTGTCACATGTGATCTTTTCTTTCTGTCATCAATATCAACGCAAGAAAAACTGATGAAGCAGTACGTGAGCAATCATATTGAAACAAGAAAAGAATTCATATATATATAGTTCTAAGGAGAAGAATTAAAATCAAAATAAATAATCCAATATAATAATCTAATGTGATAAAACGAGAGAGTATAATGTAGTGCAGAAAAATCGTATAATTTAGTTACTAAGAATGATTAGGATCACAGTCGAACAATTCAATTCAAAAAACGATGAATTTAACTCATAAATTGAACGAAATGAATTGACAATATATTTTTTTAAATTGACTAACAAATTTCAAGATCTACAAAGTATAATGAAAATCATTCATTGAAAGCTTTGTCGTATGTCTTTGCTATCTCATTTAACATTAGTAACAAATTTTTTTAAAATTATTGGTGAATATACAAAGTTTTTATTTATCTAAATGAGGTTTTATATTATTGAGCAAAACTATCACTTTGGATCGACATACAGAAATTTTGCTTTCTTTGTAAGATGTGAGTAATTCAACAATCATCTAAGGTTTTTTTCTTTGATATTTTAATGTGGTTAGATAGAACTCTTTGAGTTCTACAAGAATATCTATATTGATATTTTTTAAAATCTTTTCTTTGAAACAAAATTTACAAAAAACTACCGCAGAAAGTCTAAATAATCAAAGAAAAAAACGCTACATAATATTTTTCTAGAACTATAAAGTAAAATTATGTATCTTGATTCAAACTGACACGTATGTACAGTGACATGGAAGACCATTTAAATAAATAAAAGCTCGATATATTCACCTATAACTTAAAAAGAATTTGTTGATAAAGTTAAATGAAACAGCAAAGACATATAAAAAAAATTTTGGTCAATGATTTTAAAGGCACCCGGCTATATAAGTTGAGTTAAAATTTTCATGCGTTGAATTGAATTGAGATGATTTTGTTGATTCTATCCTGAATTAACCAACTCTAATGAGATCTAAACAATGTTCAATCATGTCAAATAATTTTCATTCCGATTATTAATTGTCAATTCCAATAAAGTTATAACTATAAGAAGAAATACAATGTTTTTCCATTTCTATGATGATAACAAATTTTTAAAACGATTTTTTAACAAAAATTGAAATAATTTTTTGTATTATTTGCTCTTTAAATCATTATACTATCATAGAAAAAAAAGTAATCTGAATTTCGAAGATTGTTCTATTTTTTTTCTAAAATTATTTTCTAAATAAAACCATTAAATTTGCGATTCTTCTAAAGGATGCACACTGTTTGTTGATGTGAAATGTACACAATCATAAAACTTCTGGTAGTAATATCACTCGACAGCCAAACATATTTTTAATTTGAAACAAAAAAATTAAATGCAAAAATATCAGTGGGTTTATACAACTTGAAACACAAGGGGGAAACGACTATTCGGGCATTCCCATCCATTCGCATCCATTTGGGTCCTCATCTACCTATTTTTGGGCGGGTAGTCAGATCCTCAAGTCTATACATTTGGGAGCGTCTTGGGTTATCATGAGCTAGTATTTAAAGGTACCTTTAGATCCTCATGAATTACTGTTTTGAGATACTTATAGAATCTCATGGGCTCTGATAGAGGCATAAAGTTGGGTTCTTTTAGGGTAGTATATGGATGCACTAATTCAAATCTTTAGAATTGGTTAAAATTGATTGAAATTAAAATTGAAATTAGTTTAAATGAGTTGGAATTGATCAGAATGGCTCGATTTACCTAAACTTGCTATAAAATCCTAAGAATTTGTATAGAATTAGTCTGAAACTGATTGGAATTGGACCGAATTGACTAGAATTTGCATGGAATTGCTCTGAAACTCACTGTAATCGTGCCGAATTAATTACAAATACCAAGATTTCATATGAACTGTAGCTAGCTCAAACTCATTCGAGACAGTTTTAGACCAATTCCTTGGATTCTATAGCATTTTTAGGTAATTCAAACCAATTCAACTCAATTCCAGACTAATTCTTATCATTTCCAATTCCAATTCCTACCAATTCCGATGATTCCAAGACAAGAATTGGAATTAGGATGGGTTGGAACGGAAACTGATGCATCTGTAGACTAATGGTTAGAGGTACCCTTAGGTACCCATTAGGATGCACCAATTCCAGTAGACTAAGTCCTCATGACTTACTATTTAAAGATACCCGAGGATTCTCTTGTGCTATTATTTGGAGGTAATCCAGGGTTTCTTATATGCTACTATTTAGATATCCCCTTGTATCCTCACAACCTACTATTTAGAGGCATTCTCAAGTCCTCAAGCGCTACTATTTGAAGGTATTCTAAGGTCCTCATGTTCTATTATTTAGAGACATCCTTGGCTCATCATGTACTATTATCGGGAAGTGTCCTTAAGATCTGATGTTGTATTAATCCTTTCGTCATCCGTCGCTCTATGAGAAAATCAGGGTGAGGTTTTCTTCTATTGTGAAAGTTATAAGTTTGCGCGTGTGCTCCTTTTACAATACTTATTTTTCATCCTGCCATTAAGATTCAATCAACGCACAAATAAAAATCTCAAAACCTATATACAGTTCCGATATGGAAACGGATATATTTTATGTTCTGCGAGAGGAATAGTCAGGGATCCGTTAACTATAAAACAAGGATCTTGCATTTTGGAGAGATAGATAACTCAAACTGCTGACTATTATAATGGTTTATAGCGTCGAATTCTACACTGGTATCGTTATTCAGGTACGACGAACTCGTGCATAATACGTATCAATTATACTTCAATTTCTTCAGAAAACTATTTTTCACTGAAAAGTTTATGGATGTTGCCACAATAAATTAGTATAAATTTGCATCATTTGGTTTCTGACCTGTACATCATTTTCTTACAAGTAAAAAACTAAGAGACTAGTGTTGTTCCATGCATTGAACCTTTTCAATACCGCTAAGTAAACTGCTATATTAATACGAATTGATATATTTCTCTGTACTCAAAAGACAATAGTGTTTGTGATTTTTCTGTTGATAGAAAACGTATAGGGAGCAAACCAATTGAAAAATAAAGGTGATCTATAATTAAATATCAAGAAGCAATGAGTTGATTTACTAGTTTTTGAAAGCATCTGTTCTGCGATCATTTTGGGTAGCTGGACTTCTAATGTGCTTAGAAACTGACAACCTTGGGACTGCGCTTTTGTTCCGTGTGGGCTTCTGTTATGCAGTGGATTAATATTCTGTGAAGGGATATTGATAAGACATCAGAATCGCAGAATACAATCATACAATAGCATATGTGGGCCCAAGGATGCCTCTAAATAATAAAACTTGATGACCTAAGAGTGCCTCCAAACAATAGCCAATGAGGATCTAAAGATACTTCTAAATAATAGCATATGAGGACATACAGATGTCTCCAAAGCGCAGGCAATGAGGACTCCAAAGTATTTCTAAATAATAGTATGTGAGGGTTCAGTCTCCCAGTTCTGAACTGCAACTAGTGCATTCCTATTCCCATTTATTCCCATTTATTCCCATCCATTCCCAACTATTCGCAGCCATTCACAGCCATTTCGATTAGTCTTTTCCCCCTTGTAATAGATGGTTAATTGCAATAAATATGCTTAGTAAAATAACTTGTGCATTAATAGATCTGTGTCAAACTG
>JAJEKB010006772.1:0-10326 GCA_022393335.1 Macrotrachela quadricornifera | reverse complement strand
AAAAAAAAACGATTATCACTGTCTCTCTGAAGTTTTATTTCAGTAGTAGACAATGATAGAGAATATAAAATTTTACCAAAATATGTGGTTGTTTGTTCAAAAATATCTCTTTTACTAATGATAAAACACAGATCAACAGAAATATTTTACTAAAAGACACATTGTTTAGGATTTCTGCAGAAGATCACTTACATAATAGTTAAATTAATGTTCAGCATATAAACGCAGACCAACACGAAAGTATATATGATGATAGAAAATTTGATGTTCTTTTCAAATTTGTAGTTTTCATCATAGTGACAAAATCATGTCTCTGTGAATGAAATATGCAGTTGATTTGTTTTCACTCGATTTTTCTTGTTAATTCTCTAATGAAAATAACAGTATGAATGGAACATGAATAATAATATAATATACTTAAAATAACGATTCTAACGTTTTGCTTTCTACGCGTATATCTGATTAGATCAAAGATTGTTATATTATATAATCAATAGTTGATTATAATTTTATAGACTGAAATGTCATCAATCTCGACGAATGTTCCAACTTTCCAGATCAATGAATATGATATTCAAAATTTGATCAAATTTATTTACAAACATGAACAAGTTTTAAAAGAATTTGGAGCTATTAAAATTCAACCAAATATTCATTGTAATTTTGCTTTAAAGAAGCGACCAAAAAATTTAATGTTACATCCAATAACTAGACAAATTGTTAAGATGAACTCAAATGATCTTATCTATTCTGTAGAGAATATTAGAGACGTTAACGAACCCAATATACAAATACCAGTCATAAAAGACCAACTGAATTTTTGGTCGGAATTATCTCACCAAAATAAGGGTCAACGACAGCTCAATATTTCATTTTCATCAAGCAATACTTTTTTTTATCAAAAAATGTCTCGATTATATTTTGATATTCATCGTATGCCGCACCAATCACTTCTCAGAATGGCTGGAAAAAAAGTCATAAGTGAATGTGTTTCATGCATAAAAAGAGCTCATGGAGTAGGTGCTGTCTTTCCTTTAAGTTGTAGTGAACAAAATCTTGGTTCAATCGATTATCATCATGAAGGTGGAATTCATCATTGGTACATTATTCCCAGTTCTGAGCGAGATACTCTACAAACAATAATTAATAATGAAAAATTATCAGTCTGTCTTAATCATGGACAAATAGTGATTGATCCGTCATTTTTAAACAAATACCATATTCGTTATCATCGAATAATTCAATGTCCAAATGAGTTTGTAGTTTTATCAGCTGGTACTCTCGCACAAAGTTTTGCAGAAGATTCTAGCTGGAGCGAATCTATTGTTTTTGCGTTACCAAGTTGGATTGAAGAAGGTCACGCAAATCGTTTACGCTTATCATGTCAATGCGATATCTTAAACCATTGTCTGTCAAAAACAATCGATACCACCATATTTAATCATGAACTGATACAAAAATACATCAAATCATTTCTTAATGACACTAACAATGATAAATCAATCGTATTAAGAGGTTTATTTCTCGGTATTCTCAATAATTGTTTACACTTTTTTTTGGACATTTTTTAGGTCAAAACTGTTCAAATCGGATGGCAACATCAACATCAGATAAAATTCAAAGTAATTTATTGATAAATGATTTATTTTCCTATGGTCTTAATTTACTAAGAAAAATTCAAATCGATTTTCTTAGTTATTATAAAAAAATAATCTTTAATCTTTATTCTTTTGAGGTTACCCAAAAAAATGAAAAATTCTGGTTCCGTTTTGTTTGTTTTTGGAAATGACAAAACTTTTATAGTTTCATTAATGTTACACTTCTTAGATTCGATGCAACGACAAATTAGCAGAAAGTAAAATGTTTCGAAATAAGAAAGCTGAAACAGATTTGATTAGACAAAGTGTAATATATTAAATAAAAACAAAACAAATCATTGTTATCTGAAATACTTACATAGAAAAGACTTATGAATATAAGCTGTATATGAATACGACACGATTATTTCTTTGAGATAAAATAGTTTTTTTAGGAGAATTTTCTTCCAGAAACTTTTGATTTCTTTTTTTAACTATCACCGTGCGTCTAGATCTTCATGTAAAATAATAATAGAGATCAGCTAATTCATGTGGAGTTACATATGTACATGTCCATTGTGTTCATTTTATGATGATCAGAGCGAATAAATGTTTAACTTAATTTAGATGAAACTATGATGTCGACAAGCATGACTTTGATATGTCAATCACAGCTAAACAATTCGGCACGTGATTTAATGCCAAATGTATTGACAAGATCGTCCATGAATAATTATTTATATCAAGATGACAAAGACCAATTTAATACTAAGGATGCTCAAGTTCAATGTGAAGTATTGGAGTAAGTTAAATAAATTTTAATCATTTACCTTTCGAAATACTGTTGATGCAATAATATGGTTCCTTTGTTCTCAGAAATATTCCCCTATTCGTTTAAAATCTTTCACGCAGATATCTAA
The DNA here is from genome assembly GCA_022393335.1 of Macrotrachela quadricornifera. Taxonomy (NCBI): domain Eukaryota; kingdom Metazoa; phylum Rotifera; class Eurotatoria; order Philodinida; family Philodinidae; genus Macrotrachela; species Macrotrachela quadricornifera. Next base: position 7,829 of record JAJEKB010006772.1, on the reverse strand, counting down.
ACTTAAAAAATTTGTATCAGTATAACATTGATGTAAAAAGTAGTTATTTACTCACGGTCTGTATAAGACATTGCATGTAAGTCTTCGACCAACGTATGCAGAAGGCCGATCAATCAATCAATGTTACAGATTAAGCTGATATTTTTATAGTAGATAGAGCAAATCAACCTAGAAAGAAACTAAAAAGTTCAGCCAAATTGAATTAGTCAATTTTGAGATGTTATCGTTATAAATTAAGTCATTTACACTATTGCTACAGGAATGTTCATGAGAGACACATTAACAAAAGTTATCTTTGCATACCACAATTGACTTGAACCAACAATTTTAATCCTCCACAGATTATGAAGAAAACAATATTGAGGTTTCACTAATAAATTTATTCTAGTTATAGCTGAAATTTTTGACGTACGAAGAGCAACAGGACCTGTATCGGCGGTACAAATATGAGTTCAAACTACACTAGCATACAAAATTAATCAAAAAATTTTTGTTATGTAAATTAGATTTGTCTGTTCATAGGAAAAATTTTTATACATATTCAAGTTTTTGTAGCTAATTTATAACTAAAACCAAGGTATGTGATGGTATCACTAAAAATAGACATCCATTTTGATTGTTGCTCGAAGAAATAAAACTGTTGGATTAACTATAGCTATTATAAGAAACATTTTCTCTTTGAAGGTTGTAGCTCAAATGACAGGCATATATAAGCATTATTTTCTATACATAAAAAATATGTTATAACAAAATCACAAATTTTTTTTATGAGGGAATAACGCTTGAGAATTGATGTTGTTTCTAAATTCTATTGACATTAGATATTTGAAGAAGAATTCTACAAATTATACATCTAACGCTACAGAGAAAAAAATCAATGATGAAAAAACATTGTAGGTCATTTCTCTAATATCATAAGTATCCCTTTTTCGAACAGTACAGAATACAATGAGCATTATCGTTCAAAAGAATTTTGATATAGGTTATAACTGAAATTCTTCAATAGACTTAGCTAATACTGTTACAGCAGATAAACTCGAAAACGTCAATCAAAAATTGAGAATTTCGTTACAAACAATTAAGCCAGTATGAAGATACTGATATTGTAAAAACAAGTGCTGAATCATATCCAGACTTTGACTTAACACAATATTTTCTTATGTGTTCCCCTTTCCTTAAGACTGATCATCGTTATCATACACCATTTTTTACTAGAGATACTATTGATCATTAGCTTTTTTCCATGATATCAAAAAAGTTGATCAGACGTGTCTATGTGAATCAGACAAGTTCTTCGGATCAGCACAGCGATTCAAATACATTGCGGAAAAGCTGCGATACAAATCTTTAAACAGCTTCCGATATTTGCAACTAGTTCTAACATATTTTTTGTTCTATATGGAAGACATTTCATGCATTGCTATATTATTTTGTTACCAAAAAATACTGTTTCAGGTTCCGTAGTTAAGATTCGATTCTAACCTCTAAAGAACGTAAAGAATGTTTCATAGCTTTTGATCACCTTTCTATCGTCATTCTGTCTTTACCACATACAATCGTAAAGAGATATGGAATATATATTATTGAAGAATAGCATATAAACAATCGATAACAAAAATTGTATTCAATTTGTATGAACTTCAAGAGAGAATTGCACTGACAAAAGATTTGAAAAAATTTTGTTACATGTATTTTTTACTTTTTCTCTATAGAGAATTAGTTTCTCAGTATTTGGTGAATATCTTTCATGGATTTTCGATGACTTGACTTTGTTCTTTTTATTACAATATATAGCCTACGAAATTTTCTATAAAATTAAAAAAAAGATACCTTCTGAAGGTTTGAAACTCGCTGTGGAAGGAGACGAGAGATATTCTTTTATTTAAAATTATTGTCTATGTAAGTGGCCTTTATTGAAATATAACATTGCTGATCAAGACTGGTTTTCCAATTATTCTTTTAAAAATATGCTGACTATTAGATTAAAAGACAAAGTCAAATCAACAAAATCCCAAGCAAGATATTTATGAAATACTGAAAAACTACTTTTCTATAGAGACAAAGTAAAAAATATATGTAAGAAAATTTTTTCAAACTTTCTATCGAGGTGGTTCATTTTCAAAGTCCATGCAAATTGAATAGAATTGTTTTTACTCATAGCTTAGATGTTGCTCTTTAAAAACATACCTTCAATATTTTTTTCGAATTAAATATAATAAAGATAGAATGTAAATAGAATGGTGACCAAAACTTATGAAACACCATTTATACGATCCATAATTCATGCAGTTAATCCAGAAATCTATTGTTAACTTCTTATCTTTATCCATGCTAAATGTGAATGAGAGATACTATCAGGCAATAATTTATGTTATTATTTAAACATGCGATTTCTACCTTTTTCATTCTAAAAGCTTTCAAATAACTCTATTATTTATATAATAAATACAGAATAAGACTAAAAAGAGAATAAAAACTTGGATTGAATCACTCGTTTCAACTCTAACATCACTACTTCTGAAACATAATAAAGCAGTAGAGATATTGTTTAATAACAAAAAGCTTGAGAAAACTCACTTAAAAAATATCTTGTAAGGGATCTGTTGAGCTCCCCATGGTATTGATAAATGCACTAATTCCGTTTCTTTTTTACGATGAAAAAGATATTCTTGTACTTTCTACCAATTGTATGTTGTTAGTTACCAGCGGTAAAAATAAAATTCACATATATATATATATATATAAATGTAGGTGTGTGAGTGTTTTCTTTTTCATGGCAGTAGTTTTCTTACGTAGAAAAGATCAGGTGATCGGTATTCTTGTATGAATGTGTTCTGCTTGATGAGAGTAAAAAAAGCTTCGATGTGCTCTGTTTATTCATACCAATATAATAAGTAAGAGTCATAATGAAAATGTTGGTAACATTTTTCATATCATCGATCGTAATTATCTTCCATTTTATCTATATTGTAGACAAGGTATCTTTCCAGATGTATTCAATCGACACACAATTGACACGATCCTGGTAGACTCTCTTATAGATAAGCATATAAGAGCACTAGACACAAGTGTACAACAAACTCACCTAATTACTCCAGCATCTGCAACTAGCCATGCAAATTCTATACATAGTTGTGATATGGACATTCCATTTGATTTATATGAAGAATTAATGAATATATCATCTGATATTGGAGAGTCTATTGGATCAATCAATAGCCAAGACAATGAACGTATTAATACGGTAAGAGATAATTATAAAGAAATAGCTGCTGACGACATATATCTCTTAGTAGCGAAACGATATAGGATGCGATTATGTGAGGCGTCTAATGATGAGAAGAAAAAAATATTTTGGACGGTAATTTCAATTATCGTTTTTCTATTCTGTCGCTCTAAACGAGAAAAAAGTGTAATAATAAACGAAAAAATCGTTTATTAGTGTCTAAAACAGATTTTCATTCTTTATTGCAGCTTTTGTGTGCAGTGTGCTTGATTAATAAGGAGAAAAATCACGAAAATATGAGCTTACACTAAATCTTAATTGTCGGAAAATACCAGTTCTCAATTAATCATCGCTTGAGTAGTTTATTTAGAGCAATGTATTGCATTGTTCCAGTTAGTAACGATCTCAGAGGTTTAGTCTAACTTGAGACAAATTCGGATGACGTCTGTAGTAGATTCATTCGAAGCACCTTCTAATATTGAAAATTTAGTCTCTTCGAACATCTTCCGCAAAGTTGCGTTTGGGCAGCGAATATTACTGCCATACAAAGGTCTTAAATAAGCGAAGTCTTTTACTCTCCCTGAAACGAACTTTTAACAGTTTTTGTCTCAAAAAAACTATAACTTTTCCTGTAAAATGATGGGATTTTTTGTTTATCATGAGATATGACAAATATTACTTCGAAACAGTTCCTTCTATACGCATTCAATACACTATAAAGTAGTACAATTAATAAACTAATACAAACAAAAATAAAAGTGAAAAAATGAAAACGTAAAATTTGTTTTACTTTAAAATGTCCTTACTCTCAAGATTAGTGAAAAAGAACTATGTTCTCTTTTTCTTCAAAACAGCTTAATTCATTAGATTAGCTTTTTTGTTATTATTCTAATTAATTGAGAATACGCAATGATTTTCGTGATATTTCAATGCTTCAAAATTTTGCAGCTACTATGAAACTCATAGTACTGGAAAGAATTATATTTGTAATCTTCAATATTTCGCACCTCATATCGTTTAGAAATGCTTTTTTCAAATAAAATAACGCACAATATGGTTTATTTCGAGTTACTATAGAAATGATTTCAGCTAGACAGTGGCAACACAAAGAGCTAAAAGCAAAGAGAGAGAGAGGGGCTACTTCAGAAATGAGAGAAAATATGGAAATTTTAAAAAATGAGATAATACAGAAAAAAGTTTAACGTTTCATATTGTAGATGATTAAAATAATAGCAAATAAGTAATCGAACTAATTATATAATATGTTCGTTCATATATTTATTAAATTTTTTTTAAAATTTAAGACAAAAACAAAATAGATTCTAGATGAATCTAAATTCGACGACCAGTTTTTTTAATCAGCCATTTTTCTAGAATTTCTGTATTTTGTAACTCATCCCAAGTTCATGTTTCTAATGCACATGATAACATTGAATATAATCGTTCATCATTCATTGTCATTCACAATCTGTTTTTACAATTTTCATTTAGCCAAAGTATCTTTCTACACTTACGACTGTGACTGGTATAGTCAAAAGATAATCAAATGCTCTAGCTAATACTTATAGATATTTTTTTCAATTATGAACAAATACATTAGTATCGATAATCGAGTCAAATTCAGATAAATCAATTTTAACCAATTGTACTTCATGATACAATAAAGTATTATCATCCGTTTGTATCATTTCGTTAAAATTTTCTCCCAATTACGGAGAATTTTAGATGATTTTCTCATCAAATGAGAGAAAACTTTAGTCGTACTTTCTCTTATAATCGGAGAAAATTATCACCTAATGGAAAGGAGGGGATGCCCTCTCCTCTCATTCCGTTCGCGTCGCCGCTGCAGGTAGAAAACATGAATTCTCGAATTTTACAAAAGAGAAAATTGGTCTGAATAGATATGACTGTTGTAGCACCTAAAACTCTCTAAAAAGAAGCATTGAATAGCTTTAAATGTATAACAACTTTACTCTACTCATCAAGATATATTTATCTTACTCAAAACTTTGGTATCATTAACACAGGCTTTTACAATGTATTTTGTATGAATAATCAAATGACAGTTTTAATGATCATACTAAAATATTTCCGATGGTTGAAAGAAATAGTTATAAATATTAATGGTTTGCGAAAAAGACGATATCGATCTTATTAATGTTTCGAAATTATATAAGTAAACAAAAAACATAATACTTAATAATGAGAGAGAAATTTTTTAAAATGGATAATTTGCTCTCTTTTTCACATGATTGATACTTTAAACACTATTTACTGTTATTGAAGGTGAAAATATTGTGATCTTTGGACATTTTTTAAAACTTGTCAATCTTACAAATAAAACCTATTTTATTTTATGGTAGATAAGCTAAAACTACCAAGCAATTGTTTGTCATACTTTTACTTGCCATAATTGGAATTCTGCTACTTTTAACAGTTATATATTGTCGTGTTAGATTTTCAATGAAATTTCCCGCCTGTTTCATAAAACTTAGGATTAATCGGAAGAGTGTGTACACTATAATTATTGGTAATTGAGGTGTAGAGTTCCAGTTGAACCTATAATTTTACCATTGACTTACAGTTAAATCAATAGTAATTTCTTATGAACGATTGTCCATCAGATAACTACGGTAATGTCTATTTTAAAGACTAGAATGTACCTTCTCATTCATCGAAACTGTATAATAACTATCAGATCCTAATAGCAATCGTTTGAATTGTTGCACTCAAATTTCGTTTTTATGGGTAATTTGAAAAGTACACTAGAAACTAAAGACTCAATGATAACTTATAGAATACATTGAAATCGTTATCTAATTCGCTGCATAAAAGTATGAACATATTCGAATAGAATATGACGATATTATAAAGATCAAGTAAAATGTAGTGATATATTATCAAGCATCTCGTATCATAATTTATAATGTATTTTGATTTATATATATTTATTTGATATATACTAACAAGTAAGGACGACCTATACTATGAAATATATTTCACTTGAACTAATTTCAAAGTTTATATAGCCTGCTCCATCAACACTTTCACTGAACACATGTGCGATAGCTGTTAATAAGCAAACTCATACGAAGAAAAATCAATTATTTGATCAGACAACAAACGATCGTAAAACACTATTTGTTTCGGGATTGAAAACTAGTATGAACAAAGACACTATACGCAAACATTTTGTTGGATGTTCGAATGTAACAATAAAGCGTTATCGTACCTCATCGCATCTTAAGTAAATCATATACATTCTTTTGTTCAATAATTATATTTGAAATCTTTTCACTAGATATGCTTTTGTTGCTCACTCTACATCTCAAATAGCTGAAATAAACTATAAGCGTCGCATTAATTTCGATCTTCTCGGTCCACAATGTCGTATTGAATATGCTGGTGATAATGTATCTCTTCTCAGTCACAATCAAATCTGCGATCGCAAAAAACTTGTGATTCGGCAAATTCCACCAGGTGTTAATGACGCCGATTTGTGTCATTTGTTTCCCAATTGTCGAATTGTAAGATATTATCCAGCAATTATCGTTCCTACTAGTGCCCTAACAACGATAGAATCAACACACAATAGAGATATTTTATTGGGGTAAGAACGGTGTAGCAATATAGTTTTATTTGACTCAGTGACAACTACTTCTTGACGTTCACTTCACTTATTGAAAACAGTCCGAAATCATGCAGAGCGAAATGTACGGACTAGTTCGGCTGGAAAACATTGAATATCAGTGACATGACGAGTTCATATCCCATTGGTTACACGTAATTATTTCTAAGCTCTAATGCATTTTCCATATCTCTTTGGTTAGAGCACGCAACTATAGAACTGGGCATTATAATGATGATTCAGCTCTTGTTATGGAACAACTAGCAAAATTATCGGGCATTGCTCGGGAAAAATTAATTTTAATACATGCGAGCAAAACTCCTATTGTGTTAGAGAACATATAAGTAGTCGAATCCATGGTGAATCGACACATATGAAATTCTATTGTCCCTTTGTCTCTAACTTAATTCTGACTGTTGAATGTTTTCTAAAACTCAATAGCGATTGCTTTCGCTCCTGAGAAATATGAATTATTGACTAGGCAGAATTGATCAGCAGTGAAAAATTTCTTCGTCCTTACACATCTCGATCAAGTATGATCTGACAAAACGTATGAGTTCTATTAACTTTTTATTCTACTCAAGCATCTATAAGAACACATGCCTATCTCGATCAAATCTGATCCGCTGACTTCAGTCACACTTGGATATCGGGTGGTCTAGAATAAATGGCGGTCTCAGTATCTTGCCAATATTTCACTTATTTCTCGTTGTTTATAAGGCAAACTTTTTTTAAAAGATGCGTCTTTAAATTCTCTATAATCTGGCCTATTTTAAAAGTCTTGCTTAAAATTCATTAAATTATTACTGGTGATGAAACAGATTGTTTTGAAAACTACAACTTTCTAACAACAAGTTTTTAGCGAATAGTCTCATGAAAAGTCGACCAGAAGAACAAAAATTATTCAAAAAAAAGTACTCTTTTATAGGAGACATTTTTCGAGCTTTTTTAACTGGTTATTTTGGTTGAAAAATC
>JAJEKB010006768.1:0-24506 GCA_022393335.1 Macrotrachela quadricornifera | reverse complement strand
CGCCGTGTTTTAGCCGTTTCAGGCCGTATAAGACGCCGTTTCCGACGGTCGGAATGATGGACATGAGTACATGAAACAGAAATGTTCTTTTTTCTCTCACAAATGTACGATGCGTTTCGTCCTTGCTGAAGGGATTCGTCAGATATGTTAAGAAGAAGTTTATTCCGTTGAAGGTTGTGAGTGAGCTGATTTTTGAACAGGTTTTTTTAGGTTGGGAAAGGTTTTTATTAATTTAATTTGGTTTGTTTTTAGAAATTGTGGACCATATATTTTCTAATTGAAGTTGAAGAGCTCACTGTATTTGTGAAAATTTTTTGTGATGACTACGTTTACGTTTTACTAATGGTGTATTGTTATAGATATAGAATCTATGGTTTACCCTATTTTTGCTTTCAATTTATTTTTATATTTGCTGAAATGTCATATATATATTAGATTTTATCGTATGTTTAAATAGAAAAAGAAAGAAGTTCGGGACATAGAGTTTGGTATACTTTTCTATTCAATGTTAAATTTAGAAAAAAAGTTTTATGGTGTTTAGTACAAAGATATCATATTTAGTGTTTGTTTTTGTTGAATTGTCAAGGCATTATTTTCGTTTTTATTTGTATTTTGTTGAGTTTTTGTTAGTATGTTTCGTGTTGTTCGCACTTGATGATTTCAGTACTTCTGTTTGATTTTATTGTTGTATTTTCGTCTTGAGGTAAAAGCAACTGTTGGTTTGCTGCGAAGCTTTCAAATTCATCTAATTGATCTTGTTCTCATCGCACAGTGAGCAACCAGGTGGACATGACCTCAAGTTCTATTTTCCAAAGTTCAAATATTGGAATGAATACGTCTACGGTTAGTCTATCTTACCCTGAAACTAGATTTCCAGAAATCAAATCGAATCCTGGAAAAGCCCATCGTCAAAAAATGTCTTCATAAACCGGTAATTGTACAGAGATGATTTCTTTTATAAACTTACTAAAATGTTTTAAAATGAAAAACTATCTGGAGCTAATGATTAGCCTATAAGCTTCATTGTGTGAAAAAATTATTTCGATCGAACTAGAAGTGGAATAAAAAAAAGCGATTGCTGGGCCGAAAATAGGTCATACCGTATTTTGTAAATCCACAATACAATTTACGTCCGATTGAGCTCAAACTTTCACCAATTATTCTCCTACATATGATCTATCGTTGGCTATAGCGCGAACTTATACCACAGAATACAAACAGAGATAGTGACTTCCCAAATGCCCGAATTTCTGTCCCGGAATCGTTAATTTGACGACTACAGAGACATTTTTTAAAAAAAAATCAAGGTGATATTCAGACTCAGCTCGCCGAGCTGCATCGAATCATATATAACTGTAAGTACTTCTCGAAAAAAGAAAGATGGGTTCTGTGTCCAACAAAGTTCTAAAGACGTGCCTTTCTGTATTTTTTAAATCTTCAACACAGTTTATATCGAATTGATCTCAAACTTTTCCTAACTATTCTTCCAGGTCTGATATATGGTTGACCATAGCGCGACTTCTTCCTGATGGGTACAGCCAGTGCCAGAGCTGGAACTGGTTGGAATCACATTTCCAACCGGTGAAATTCCGGCGAAAGCCGATTGAAAATCGACGAAAAAACGACGAATGTTTTTGGAAAGCACTTTTTTTAATAGAAGTGATCCCAAATATAGATAATCTAGGAGCGCAGGTAAAAGACGTTCATCATAATCAGTCTTTTTAAAGAGAATCTTTGAACAAGTAATTAAAATAACATGTTTTGAGCACTGTTTACGTGTTCTGACACAAAAACATGTAAGATCTAAGGTTTTATGGTCAGTAGCAGGGTTAACAAGATAGATTTTTCAAAACTTTCAACCGGTGAAATACTAATCTTTACCTACCTGATTGAGCTCCTTAATGGTTCGATACCGGTTTACCGGTGCCGCTTCAGCCCTCATATAAGTACAGCAATTGAAAATTCTATTTTCTCACCAAGCTTCTAAGACGAAGTTCGGCTAAGAAGAAGTATTTTGATAATATGTTTTAGGAAATTTCGATTTCTGATCAAATGTGTTTCACATATTCAGCTAGTTTGTGGGAAAATGTGTGTGATGTTTACAATTTATGATACCTTTCCATCCTGTAAGCAGAATATTGAGAATACCCTAGCTGTTCAGCACAGAGCTGGAATCATTTGGGAAACGGTAAACGGATCCTGTCCGGTCGGTTGAGAGATGCAACTGGTCGCTTGAAAATTACTCTTAGACCGATAAAAAACCTTCAAATCAGTAAAAAAAACTAGTGAAAGTTTTTGAAAATCGATTTTAAAAATATTTCTCTGAGAAATTAAATAGTTTTGCAAGCGCATGTGAAGGAAACTTGCCATAATGACTTTAATACATCGAACCTCAAAGCAATTTATGAAATTAATGTCTGTCTTCAACATCTTTTTTATTCATTCTGCCTAAGACAAACACCAAATCTTAGCTTTGATGGCCAAAAATAGAATCAAAAAGCATGATTTTTCAAAAGTTTCAACCGGTCCGGTACCGGTTTACCGGATCGGTTCCAGCTCTGGCCAGTGCTATGAGTGTCTCAAAAATTGGGGTTTTTGTCCCGGAATCATCAATTTTACGATTAGAGATACATTTTTAGGAAAAACTAAGGTGATATTCTGAATCAGCACGTAAGACCGCGTCGAATGGTATATAAAACGATAATATTTTCTAATAAAAGATTTTTTTCGAGAAATGTGGCTGGGGTCCTCCACAGGCTTTTTTGTGCAAAAATTTTTTTCAGAAAATGGTTTATTTTATTTAGGATGATGTTCTAAGTGATGTATGACCACTTCTAAGCTATACAAATCCATTTTCAAGCAAAAAGTTACATGTCCGCCTGGTATGCGAAAGTTGCCCACTGTGCGTGCGACCAGAAAGATCCTAGTTATTGGAGGCACAAAGGTTAACAGCAACAAGACAATGTACCTACATATATACGTACATAGAGATCTTTCCGTTGTCTTTGTCCAACAGGAGCAGTATCTCTCTGGATTGAAGTAATGCAGAAAACATACATTAATTCAACGGTAAGCACAAAGAAATTAATCAATCGGGAAACATTCATCCTCTCAAAAAAATATTTAATTCGGGATTGAAATATATTACTCTTTCTGTTCCGATGTAACAGTAACATATTTATTTGAAAATAAAATTTATTTACCTCGATAAAAGGAATGATATTTCAATGATGAATATTACTCTCTTATATAGTAGAATAAAACAATGATCATTCATGAACAAAGCAATTTATTTCATCGGTCATGTGTACTATTGTTTTCATTCATATATCCAAAAATATATGAAACAATAGCTAAAAGAAAAAAATGATTTAGTCAAACTATTCAGTCTTATATGAATAACAGTTTTATTTATATAATTAACTCTTCTTATATATCGGGTATTGCAGAATCAATTAGTAATTATAACAGTTTTTGTTTTGTATTAAAACATCGTTCCTCAATATCTGCACAAAACTTTATAATAGTTGAAAGGAAAAACTGTTTGAAATATATTTGAAAAAAAGATACGAAATGAAGACATAAAAAGCGGTTAAAACTAATGGATTCGACATCTTAAATGATCATGCTTATATATGTTAGAAAAGAGTAAAAGTTCTTTTTTATTTATCATCTTTTTGAAACGTCAAGATCTTGGTTGTCACACTAGTGTCATATGATGCTCTATATGAGTTTCGTTGAAACTATATGACTCTCCAGAAAATAAACAACTATTGGTGATTAGTAATCATTTCCAAAAATGGTGCATATCTGTAAGAAACAAGATATAGTTTCATTAATATTAGGAAGTACTCTACTTTCTTTGCTTTCTCTTTGCTTACTGTAACCTGCTCACTGCAGAATGAGGTCATTCATTCCTTTAGCTGTAAAAAGCATTGAAATTTTCACATTCTATATTTTTCTTTTATAATGTGCTTGGTGAAGAAGTGGAACTAAATGTTTCATCATAATTATCATCAGGATTGACAAATTGTTCTTCAATACTTTTCTGGTCTTTTTTAAGTAGTTCAAAGGTTGTTGTCATCGATTGTTTTTTTATTTTGAGCAATATCATAAGCACATAATTCTGTTAATAATTGCTGTATGAAAATATGTTTTACTTCTCTTATATTCATCAAGAAATGTCAATTTTCGATAATAAGAGTCTCCACAGTTTTCAATTGAAATCCTCAAATTCTTTTATATTATACAGAAATCGAATTACCAAAATTCGAAAAAAAGTGGTTTACAACGATAAATAGTGCTCGCAGGATATCTATTATTTGAGCCAGACATGTTATCATTGTTTCGCTCAATCAGTATATCTACAAGATTTATATTCCATAATCCAATTTTATTGTCATCGAGACACAGTGTAGTGAGTGTCTGTGTGAAAAAGTGGCGATGTTTATATAACCGAAAAGAACAGAAAGAAGCTCACCGTATTATTTTGTAATGCATTCGCCAGATACTCTGCTCCTCTGTCTCCGATTTCATTGTGTCTTAGGCCTAATGTTGTCAGTATCTATTTGAAAGCGTAGAGATAGTGATGTAAAACAGATAAGGCAAGAAAGAGGCTCACCGTATTATTTCGTAATGCATCCGCCAGGTGTTGTGCTCCTTTTTCGCCAATTTGATTATGATCTAGATCTATTGTGGTGAGTGTCTGTGTGACAAGATGGAAACAGTGATATGGGAGAGATCAAGAGAGAAAAAAGCTCACCATGTTATTTCGTAACACATCCGCCAGATATTGTGCTTCTCTATCTCCAATTTGCTTCCCTCCGAGATATAATGTGGTGACTGTCTGTGTGAAAAATGGAGATCTTGATTTGAACACCATAAAAAGAGAGAGAGGATTACCGTGTTATTTCGTAATGCATCCAGCAACTGTTGTATTCCTTCAGATCGGATTATATTGAATTGCAAATTGAGTCTGGCAAGTGTCTGTGAAAAGGTGGAGATGGTGGTATCTGCAAGACGATGAGAGAAAGAGTCTTACCGTATTGTGCCGTAATGCATCCGCCAGATAGTATGCTCCTTTAGAATCGATTAGATTCGAAGAGAGATCGAGTGTGGTGAGTGTCTGGGTGAAAACGTGGAGATGGTTATATGAGAGAAGTGAAGAAAAATAGAAGTTCACAGTGTTATTTCGTAATGCATCCGCTAGATGCTGTGCTCCTTCAGATTTGATTCCGTTGCTGAATAAATCGAGTGCAGTGAGCGTCTGAACGAAAAAGTGACGATGGTTATATGAGAAAACCTAGAGGCTCACCATATTGTATCGTATTGCATCCGCCAGATACTGTATGGCTTCAGGTCCGATGTTGTTTGAAGAGAGATCGAGTATGGTGAGTGTCTGTGTCAACATAGTGGAGATGGTTATATAGCCGAGATAAAGACAGAAAGAGAGTCACCGTATGATTTCTTAATGCATCCGACAGATGTTTGATTCCTTCAAGTCCGATTTTATTTTCAGAGAGATCGAGTGCAGTGAGTGTCTGTGTAAAACAGTGGAAATGGTGATATGAGAGAGATGAAACGAAAAAGAACGTCACCCTGTTATTTCGTAATGTATCCGCCAGATGTTCTGTTCCTTTGTCTCCGATTTCGGTGTGTCGTAGACCTAATTTTGTAAGTGTCTATGTGAAAATTTGGTGATAATGATATGAGAGCGATCAAGAGAGAAAGAAGCTCACCGTATTATTTCGTAATGCATCTGCCAAATGCTCGGTTCCTTGAAGTCCGATTTCATTCCAAGAGAAATCAAGTGTGGTAAGTGTCTGTGTGAAAAAGTAGAGATGGTTACTTGTGCGTGATAAAGAGAGGCAGGACATCACCTTGTTATTTCGTAATACATCCGCCAAATGTTGTACTTCTCCGTCTCCAATTTGATTCCATCTGAGACTAAGTGTGGTGAGTGTCTATGTGAAAAAATGGAGATAACGATATAAGCGAGGTAGTGAGAGAAAGTGGGTACCGTGTTAGTTCGTAACGCATCTATCAGATGTTGTGCTCCTTCAGCTTCGATTTTATTGCCGAATAGAGTGAGTGTGGCGAGTGTCTGTGGACAAGTATGGTCAGTTATATGAGCGTGTTGACGAGAGAAAGAGCGTTACCTTATTAATTTGTAATGCGTTTGCTAGATGTTGTGCTCCTTTAGGTCCGATTTGATTGCTGCAGAGATTGAGTGTGGTGAGTGCCTGTGGAAAAATGGAGTTAGTTATATGAGCATGATGAAGAGAGAAAGAGCGTCACCTTATTGATTCGTAACGCATCCGCCAGATACTGTGCTCCTTCAGGTCCGATTTTGTTGTCAGTGAGAATGAGTGTGGTGAGTGTCTGTATGATAAAACGTGGAGATAATAATATGAGCGTGATGAAGACAGAAAGAGTGTCACCGTGTTATTTCGTAATGCCTTCGATAGATGCTGTACTTCATTATCACCGATTAGATTATAGTTGAGAATGAGTGTGGAGAGTGTCTGTGAATAAGTGAAGATGTTTATATGATTGTGATGAAGAGAGATAGAGTGGTACTGTATTGTTTTGTAATGCATCTGCCAGATATTGTGCTCCTCTATGCCTGATATAATCTGAAGAGAGTTCGAGTGTCGTGAGTGTCTGTACGAGAATATGGACATGGTTATACGAGACAGGGAGAGAAAGACGCTCACCGTGTTATATCGTAATGTATCGGCCAAATATTGTATTCTTTCGTCCCCGATTCCATTATCATGGAGAACTAGTGTAGTGAGTGTCTATCAGAAAGAGTGGAGCGAATGATATAGGCGAGAAGAAGAAGAAGAGAGAGAGGCACACTGTGTTTGTTCGTAGTACATTCGCCAGATGTTGTGTCCATGTAGATCTGATACGATGCGAAGATAGATTAAGTACGGTGCATGTCTAGATGAATAGTGGATATGATAAAATGAGCAAAATGAAAAAGAGAAGGGGCCACCATGTTATTTGATAATCTGTCCTATCATATCACTAATGTTCTGTACATTAATGTGAATACATTCGTATTGAGTGATTAAAAGAAAACTTCATATATGAGTAGCAATTTATGATGGAACGCAAGAATGAATAGAAAATAAGTGAAAGAGGATCGAGAAGACTAGTCGGAAAAAGCGAAAAAGAACGAATGAAAGGAAAATGATGAATTGTCGGCTGAAACATTCGGCTAGACACTATTGTATCTTTAATGAGCCATATGCCAACAGACTCTGAAATTGCAACAGTGTTTTTAATGTTCATCTAACCAAAACAACATCTTCAGTTTCATAATAGATATGATAAAAATTGCGCACACATCCGTGAAGAAAGCCTTACCTTATATCGATGATATGTATCTATAATGTCGTTGAATCTTGCACAGACGTTGCGACATGACAAAAAAATTGTTTTATTACTGAGATTGTCAAGAATACGATACACCAACTCAATCGGTAATACCAGAAGTGATGGAGCCATAGTGATGAAAACTAGTTTTGTTTCTTGCAAAATCTTTGCCTTGCGATACAACGTTATTTGCTGAATGTTTTTTTATGAATGAGATCACGAGAAACTTCTCTTAATGTTGTTTCTTCTTATCATTCTACAAAACATCAAGGTAAATAGAAGTGGTGAAAAAGAATACCTGTACAAAAGTAATTACGGTCCGCTTTATTTCTTTTGATTCTATGCAAGCTATTGGACGGTTTGCATGTTGATTTTTCATTCTTTCTCGCTTTCTAAATATACTCACGCTTGTTGTATGTTAACTATTTGAAAGTAAGTTTATGAGATACGTCTTGCAACAACTAAATTCTTAAGAGAGCACGATTATGACAAAGCGGCAAGTCACTTTTTCTGCGTAAACCTTTCGTCTATGTATCGTCGTTTATTGATCGAGATGGTGAAAGAACAGAACTTGAATAAATAAACGGTACCCATCTTGGAAAAAATAAGAATGATAGAGATGCAAGTGATATATTCTTGTCGTCCCTCAGTAACTCTAAATGATTCATCCTTAACAACCAAGAAAGCCCAAGAGGTAGCAGAGTGAAATAAATATTTTGCCTGCGACACTTATGGCAGAGCATTTCGTAAAGAAACTTGAAAGTTTCGGGATTCTTGATTATATTTATAGATGTAGATGAATTTGATTTCGAATGATGATTTGCTATGATCATACAAACATTAGTCATTGGTGGAATGTATGGAATCTTCGCATATAACATGAGGTGACCCTTGTGTTTCATGTGCCATAATATACCGTTGGTTTGCTCGCTTCAATTGTGCGAGAGATCATTTCGAAGATGTGCTTCATATTGACTGACTTTGAACTGCGGTTATTCTAGAAAATCTCAAAGTTGTCCATCAGCTGGTCGTTGTTGACTATTGCTTGAAAATGTTAGAATAGTTCGATGACTGCAGGTCAAAACGTATGCTTGATATTGCCACTGACGATGAAAGTCGATTCTACTATGTGGTCCAGAGATCAAGCGTTACTGTCACGTTTCGGTGGTACGCAATTATCCTCCCCCAGCCAAAGCTCGTAGACAATGTCCTGTTGGTTAAAAAACGATTCACAAATCAATGTCTTTCGAACGGTTTGAAACAGGTAAAGAAAGGTCGCCGTCTCAATAGTCTCCCTATTCTCCACAATAATGCATCAGTAGTCAAGGTAGCACGTTCTACTGTTCAAAAGGAAATGGACTGTTTCCAAAATGAAGATTTCTACCAATGCTACGAAGAGTGGTTCGAAAGAATGAATAAGTGCACCAGTGTACAAGGACATTACTTCGAACAAATATAATAAAGTCGTTTCAAATTGAGCCAATAGTATTGCAAATCCCAAAATTTTCAGAGTAACCCACGTATACATCAGTCTTCATACTGCCATGAACAATGATCGCATACAACAAACACCTATGTATCTTATACATGAGTAAACATGACTTTTGACTTTGTAAGCTTTATAGCGTGTCTTAAACGGATGAATCTTTTCGATTGAATATTGGTATCGCCACGGTATCTATATATCATCGATACAAATGTTCCGCTGACTATGTCCTTAGATTCTCCAGTACTATAATATAGGAATCTTCACAGATCATCAGAAGCTATGTTTTTTGGATGTAGCTATAAATTTTCAAGTGCTGTATTCATCAATGTCTCAGTTGTGCCAAATTGATGTACGAAAAACAGAATCAAAGAATTAAATATACCAACGATTGTCAATCATCTATTGGAAATTGAGCTACGGTAAATGGCGGATACCATCTAAACTGGCAACAGAGGATGATATCCTGAAACAAAAACGTAGCTCATCTTCCAATAGCGAACAACAGGATATTCGTCCGAAAAATGCGCTTTTTATATATTTTTTGTGTTGTGTAGTTTGCTTATATTCTCACCCTACACCTGAAACGGTAATGGGTCCAACTAACTTATCTAAAAGGTGAGGGTAAATATGATTTAAATTTCCTAATGGTTGTGTTATTTTTTTTTAATTTTATTTCGTTTTGGTTCTATTGATAATGGTAGGATAAGCATCAACTGAAGCATTAGTTCATCCCATTCTGGATGATTGTGCTATCTGATTAATTTCATAGTACATAGTTATGAATAAAACAATTGTTTAAATTCTCTAGTTTGTATAAAAGCTTAGCATTTGAGCACGAGTAAACACATTCTCAATTTATTATTCATTTTTGGTGTTAAAAAAACAAGATCGAAAAGTACGTTAAGACAGTATTTTTTATTAAATTAACTTCACACGTGGAAACACCAACATCTATAAGTGTCGTGAATCATAGTGAAATCTTATATGTTCGCATGCTAATTAATTGCTAATTTAATATGAAGAATAATTTATACAGGTAGAGATTAAATGATAAGAGGCTTTAGTATTGGCATTTGCATGATCTTACGTTTAAAATCTCGAAATTCTGTATCTTTTACGATTGCTCCTTTTGATAGTTGTCGCCAACTCTCACTTGGATTAATTAAACTAATGCTTCTAGGCACAATCCAATCCTTGACACCAGTTCGACCAACGACTTTCTGAAAAAAATATTGTTTCCAGCAACCATCACTATAATGAACTCCATAGGCAATATTTGTGGACAAGATAATGGTCTTATAAGAATTCAATAATTGGGCATGGTGTATTCGATGCATTGGCACAGCAAATGAACTGATAACAGCTGCTGATCGGCTTTTATCCCAGGCATCAAATAGTTGTTTTCGATGGACATAAGTCTCTGCTATAGAATTATTAGGACATTCGGTAAGATTTTCATGAGACATTCTCAGCAATCGAAAACTAATCTGAGCAATATGTGATCGCGTTTGATTTTGTATAATTTTTCGAATTGAATTCGATAATCGTGGAAAGATAAAAACATCAAGATCAGAAAAAAATGTCCATACACATCGATCTTTTGTGAAAAAAAAGAGCATGAGTATATGCCTGATGCTGAGATCGTCTCCATGGCCATAGAATAATTTCAAGATCAGTTCTATTCGCAAACAATGTTCTAAGACCATCTGTTGAATTATTATCATAAATAATTAAATGATCAAAACCTATACGACGATGATATTCATACCATTCATCTACTAAATATGCCATATTTCTAATCGTTGTTACAAAGCATAGAAAATATCGCGGCTTTTTAACTATTCGATGATGATGGGTATTGTACCATGCAACAGAATGCACAATTTTTCCTTCCTTTATAATCGTTAATTTATCTCCAAATTTCAATTTTTTAGGTAATGAACAAAGAAAAGCTATATAATCATTTAAGATAAACGAGTGTTTCGTTTCTTTCAATTTTGTTCTATGATTACCAAGTAAGCAGGACATATGTTTCGTTTGACCCATCACTCCTTGACCAAAAAGCCATATAAATCCAGGTGGACCAGGCGCGCTAGTATAAATTAGTTCCATTGTGTCATTCCACGCAAATGTCAGAGAAGCCTCATTAACTATTGGCATCTTTTCTGGTAATTCATTATCATATGGATATTGAAACATGCCAGAATAGAAATTCACGGAAAACCAAATGATTTCAATAATTAGACAAACACATATTACACCAATGGTACGTCTAATGCAAGTATTAGTCATTATCATCCTCTATAGTTCCATCAGATGAAGACTAAAAGAATGTTTATTCATTTATATTAATTTCTGAGAATCGTATTAAATTAATCAATGCAATCATTTGTTACGATTATAGGTAGTAGCACTGAGAGATTCAGAAAAAAAAATCTACAATATCAAAGTTAAATTGTTTTTCTTCAATATTAAATTCAATTTCAAAAAAGAAAAATATATCTGTATCGTAGTCTATCTTTTCCGACAAATGTCTGTACTGAATCATACTAGTTCTGTCAAAGTAAAATTGTGTACTCTCTTTTCGTTTTTAACTTTGAATAGACTCTTTTACTATAAGAAGTTCCTTAAAAATGCAGGATACTCAGTTTCAACTGATCAATCCCCATTGCCCTCAATATCGGTACCCTTTCGATGAGTAATCGCGATTTTCACTCAAAACTTGACATCACTAAATATATGTGAGATCACATGATGTCATTGATTTTCCGATGTTAGCGTATTACTATCTACATCTACACTCATATTCAAGCTCTTGGAATCAGTTTTTCGCTCTTCTTCTACAACTTATTTCGTTTGCGTTCAATTTAGTTCCTTTTTGCAAACACAAATCAGGACGACAATAAGTTCAAAAAGGTTGTTTCATAAATAATCTATCCTCATCTATCAATTTTATTAAAGTTGAATAGTTTTTGATAAATTTAAAATTTGTTGTAAAAAAAATGCTAAATTTGCGATAATATCGCGATTAAATCGTCAATTTTGTGGGCATAGGTCCTATTTACATAACATTATTCTCACTGCTGCATTCTATCTATTCTATGCCATCCGCGAATTGCAGAAAGATTTTCGTGAAAAATCAGTAATTAAAAGAGTAATTTTTGAACCTAACTTGCTAAATTCTTTAATACAATCTGATTCACACGCTAAGCAAAATCATTATTCAACGATTTTGTAAAAAGAATAAAGTCGATCCACCGCAGAATTACAGACCGTTCTACCCTAAGGGGAAATGGAGGACTTGTAGTACTTTGCGCTATTTTCAAATACTTTAATGTACTTTTCTATTTCAAATCTACCATTTCTTTCTTGATTCTCTTCCATAGATAATTATCAATAATTTGATGAAAGCATAACACATAAATGATGTTATTGCACAGCTTTCGATCCTCTATCTTTTACTGTACTAAATGAAAATTTTCAAATATTGTCGTTAGTCAGAAATAAAATGAAGCTAGTCCTTTCATCAACTCAATCAAACGCAATAAAAAATTTAATTTATGAGTTTTAGATAATGCTAAACAAAGTTAGGGCATCCAGTTATAAAAACGATTTTATCAACAGTCTCACAAACGGTATGCTCGATCAAGAAAAATTCTCCTTCACACTTGTTCAGAGCTATTCCAATAAGAAAATCGAAACGACTGTTTGTTTTTCTCTACTATTTAGACCGATTGTTACCTGTAGCTAACTATAAGTTTAACATGTTCGACTCGATTCAGTTTTCTTAGAAAATTTTTTCGAGATGTTCATTTTCATGGACTGTTAATTTCTAATAAATGCACGTAATGATGTTTTCGTCATCTCTTTTATATTACAACATAATGAGTCACTTTTTTCTGACCAACTGAATAATTGATCAACATTACTTTTTCGTTCTTCT
Organism: Macrotrachela quadricornifera; assembly: GCA_022393335.1. Taxonomy (NCBI): domain Eukaryota; kingdom Metazoa; phylum Rotifera; class Eurotatoria; order Philodinida; family Philodinidae; genus Macrotrachela; species Macrotrachela quadricornifera. Next base: position 11,691 of record JAJEKB010006768.1, on the reverse strand, counting down.
TCATACCATACGAAACATGTGCAAATAAAATCAAGAAAGTTTCCAGCATTTTCTCTCTACCGTCTTGTATATAAATATGACCGAAATTTCGGAACAGTTCACATACCGTTTGAAGAAACCGATACAGAAGATAGCGTCTGACAAAGAAGTTACTGATAACAAGAAAACTACATGGACAACAAAGTGACCATTCTGCAGTTTCGTGAAAGTCTTGTCCGGCCTTTACTACTTGGCACGGCAACTCAGAAGCTAAAACCTGGTCCAAGACAGCAATCAGCAAGTCATTCGAAGCGCAACACTCACTGATCACAAGCTCGACGAAAAAGTAGGATCTACGTGCAATATCGGTAGACGGTGCACTAGCTGCTATGTGAAGGGACGAGTTCAACAGTCAAGAGAAGCCAGCCGTGCGGCAGCAAACAAAGTAAAAACTTTCTGTTCTGACTAATAATTTTTTTTGTCTTCAATGTTTTAATGATAAGCCTGATGCTATATGGAGTAAGCACCTTAAATAAAATACTAAAAGCAGCACAGTTGACTCCTTATTTTTAGCCTCCTAATTAAGAAAAAAACAAAAAAAATGTTTTTCTATACAGTTTATCGTTAAACTATAGCATAGCCCACCAGTGAGCTACATCGGCTCGAATATGTTAATGTCCATACATGAACTCAAAGTACATCCTATATTAGGTTCTTACTTGTAGATATTTAATTAATTCAATCATAACGTGTTGTATTTGAATCATTTTTCAGCATTAGAACTGATCCTCATTTCTCTATTTCGATTAACCTCTCGATCTATATTTATTTCTTCAAACGTGTAGTCTTCATTAAATTAATCTTTGTAGTCTGAAAAGGTTTTTGAACCATTGGATAATCGTTTATGTGCCAAAGATGCACTTCAGCACGTTTGGTTATATCGAATTGAATATTAGTGCGATTGTTATTCACTAATGATGGATGCGAAATATCTGGAATGACTAGAAAAGGAGGAAATGCTACTCGAACCGAGAGTTTCTTTTGTTGTAAATATCGATAAACATGATCATATGGTTTCTGTGTACCAGTTTGTAACCATTTGAGAATAGGACGATAAGAAACTCTTTTGAGTAAGAGAGCAAAACCACCAAATGTCGCTCTATCAGCATCAAAACATGCTTCACTTGGCCAATCGGTATGCTTTTTATGCCATATAGTCGCTCCTAATAATAATACATCGGCTTCAAGACAACGAGAAGGTAACTGTTCAAACAACAATGTAAAATTATAGTGAGGAATTGCATCATCTTCAAATACGAATACTTTTTCGTAATTTTTATGAATAATAAAGCTGAAGAACTTTATCATTGTTACTCGTAGACTCTGTTCTCCGAATGTCAAAGATTCGTTTTTTATGTGAAATCGCTGAGGAATTCGGATACCATTAAAACGTTGAAGATCCATATGAGCATATTTCCTGAAATTAGCTATAACACCTGCTACTCGTTGTTCGTAACCAGGAAGAGTAATAACATATGCTGCGATTGGAACATTTTCATTTTTAAGCGTTCGCAATATTGACGAATTTTGACAAAAGTAAGAATTTGAAAATATAGTAGTAATAATAATAATCACACAGATTGCACAAGTATACGCATATTTGGATTTTAATCGGCACATTCGAACGGACTTCCTTAACATTGTACCTGTTACAATAACATTTTATTACAGTAGTACTGTTTTGAATGTAGTTCAACTAATATACGAACGAAAATCCCTTCATACTACATCTTCCACTAATAAATCGACACGAAAGTTGATCATTAAAACAAACTGTTTTATTACACGTGCCTATAAAGAAGAATGAAAAATTCACCAAATAAAAATTCAATTCTTTACATTGAAACAATAAGTTATATGAAAGTTATTTGAGAAAAAAGTATTCTTCTCATATTGCCTCTTTTTACCAACTGCATTTTACGACTCCATTAAAATCCAAATCAGTTGAGAAATAACACTCTATCTCTGTGGTATTTAATTTCAGAGTCGTCACATTTGAATAAGTTCTGTACTTGAAAGAAGCTCTTTTAACAATGGGTACAAATGAATACAATGGGCTATTTAATTTCATTCTGAATTTGAACCGAAACAAAAGCATTTAATTTCAAATTGAATAAATGGACTAGAGATACAGAGGAGATTAAAATATACTAACTTGTTTTGTTAAATTTCTACCTTTTAACTTTTTTTAATTTAAAACTCTTTGAGCAGACTATCATTTTAGAGTCACAAATATTATTATTTCTGCTGAAGAAATAAACCCTATTAGATAAAGAAGATCATCTCATTGTTCTTTCATTGAGTTATTTAGTTAATAATAAATATCAAATATTCAACATTTTTATGCTCATTAGAATCAAATGTAGCAAAATTTCTAACTACTTTCGATTTTTGATAATGAAATATTTGGATAAAAAAATAAAGAATCTTATGTTGTAGCTGTTAAAGTAAGAAAGAATAATAATACTTGCGTTCAAGGTCTTATGATGATGATCATCATCATCTTCTAACATACACATTCTTACCTGCGACTGTTGTTTATAAAATCTAATTTTGATATTCAGTTACGTCTTATTATGTAAATAAAATATTCGAGTTACAAAGAAGGACAGAACAGAAGAAATATTCTATTCACATTCAGTCGATTATAAGTTGCTCTCTTCATTTTTTTTTGTTTGTGTTGATGAAAAGAAAGTAGAAGGCAGCCAACACATATTCAAATTCATGTACTTTCCTCTTCATTTCATACGCCTTGCCATTAGGTAAATCATCTATCAGTCAATGCATATATACAATACTTTAATCGTTTATAGACACAACAAACAATTGTCAACTGAATTGAATACGTCAAGGTCTGATACGTCATTACAAATCGATTGTTTGTGTTGATGTGCAATCAGTATCGATTGCTTTCGATTTAGGTATGACCCTCATTGTGTGAATACAACTGTGTATTAGAGGGAAACTAAGAATATTTTCGCACAGCATACAAAACTAAAAACTGCTTCCATTTGACGGATGAAACTTGTAAATCCTTTCATTTGTGGAACACATTGGAGGTATGACATCTCGATCTTTTTTAGTGTAAAATACTGAGATACTATTTCACTGATTTAAATCCTAGCCATTAGTCAAATATAGAAGTGACAATTCTTTTGACATTACTGAGTGACTAGATGATTGTAATAAATATTAGTGAAAAAAATGATTATCTGGGTTTTTTTCGTGTGGAGAGGATAGTTAAGGAAAATAACGATACCTGCGAAGATTTAATCAATAATTTTCAAAGTCAAGATCTGAACTTTCCATGAAACTTTATCTAATACCAGTAGTGTATTATAATATTTTTCTTAGACAAAGAACGAAGATTTTTTTTCTTACTGATGTTTAATCGCTTCCCAAGGTAACGACGATTCTTATTTTTATGTCTGAAAAAGTGATAGCGTTAGTATAAATTTGACCAACCAGTATTTTCAAGAAACATAACTATTGAAATGCTGTAGAGACATAAAGCATGTCTGTTCGAATGAAATACATCTACATAATATTTACATTTACAAGCATCACTCTATCGAATGTGTATTGAAAAAAGTATAACATCTACGGCGCATTAAGTAGCAAACATTTTCTTCTCAACAAAAAAAAATATTTGTTGAAAAAGAAACTTGAGAATGTTGACACTGTGAAAAGCATTTGTTTCAATAAAAACTTTTTTTTAATAGATCGAAATATACCCTTTCTTTTATGTAAAGAAACGTCACATTTGCATTACTTGTCGGATTAACTAGCGATAAATTGAAGGATGTAAGTAATGAAATATAAGTAGTCTTATCAGGCAGAACTCACAAAAGAATATGAAAGATTTATTTTGCGCGTATACATCAACATCAAATTATTTTAGTTCAACTCCATCACTTTCTAGACGACTCGAAGTATATTATTAGCAACCTATTTTTTATCAATCAACAATTGATTGAAGACTCATAGAAAAATAAGTAATTGTGCATGATTAATAAGAGTACTTATTAGGTTGACCATTTTCAGATTAATATTTAATTAGTCATGTCGCGACTTTGCTTTAAAAGTTTCAATGAAAATTTAAAAAAATGCAAAAAACGTAAGTGCAGTTGGGGAAAAAATAATTCTTTTGCATTCAAGGAGATCCGTATCTCAACGTGTTCTCTATCCAGAAAAATTGAAGCTGTCAGCTTATAGTATCTTCACACACACTACAGAGGATTTCTTTGATAAGAAATCCAAATAGCTTCGACCATATTACTGTAATGGAACAAAAGTTAATAGGCGTCTTATTTTAATTTTCTCGCTTCGTTATTCATGTAAGCCCGAGACACAAAATTGATGCATTGAAACGGGATTTCACAATAAAACGTGTTCACACGCGATTAAAAACCATTCGACGATACATCCAAACGCACTCATATTTTTGAGCGCATTTAGTTTTTGTATATCGAATGCAACTTTACCCAAAAATTGCTGCTATATAATAGTTAACTACGTGATCGAAATTATCCATTTATATTTGATTTATTCATCTATACTTTATTAAATTTATTAATAAAGAATATCGAGATGTCTTTAAAATAGAGAAAAGTTCAATTAAACATACAGCAAATATTCCATATTTATCTAATATTTCTATAACCCAGATGGAATAATACTGCGTGGAAACGGCTGTAAATGGTTAAAATACGGCACCTCCCGGCCTGGACACGGTAGCCGCACATGGTACACCGTGTTATGTTTGGTTACGGTACAGCTCCGTGCCGTATATGGCAACCGTTCACAGTGCTACATAAATGAGTCTACTAGAGTACCGTATCCACGCCGTACTTGGACCGTATCTGAAAGGTATGCTAAATCTATATTCAGATTATACTCAATACTATGGAATAGCAATAGGGATGTAACAATACCAATATCCATACTCATACCGATCAATATCAATACTAATACCATCAATACCGTATTGATATTGTTACATGCCTAAATAGCAAGTATAATTTTTTTATAAAATATTTTTATTGTTTTATCTTAGATTCATCTAATCGGTTAAATGAACGGTAAGTATTGTTAGATTCAAGATTAGGTAAAGAGACAGCAATGTATAATTACGTTCCCATTCTACTTAGGAGACACTTGTGGGAACAAGACCGGAAACGGCAACCGAATTCAATCACCTGGGAAATAATAATAAAACAATATTGGAAGAATTTTCAACTATCTATAATCTTTTTCGCAAACTACTAAATTCTACTATTCAAATAATATTAAGAACTTTACATCGTATATTCCTACGAAATAGATTTTATGAATAATTATTTATTTATTGAATCTTTCGATAAAATTAAAGAAAAACTTCTAATATTAATTGTATGTAGTAGACAATAAAAAAAGATATTTAATAAAATAAGTTAAAAAGATAAATGAAAAATCCTATTATGTGTTAAATATGTTAACTTCGAAAAAAGTACATCTTATGGAAATTAAGTATTTAAACGATAAAATTCGCATTCAGATATATTGTATTTCTTCATAAGAAAAGATTTCTGCTCGTCGTATAGCTTAGTAGTATATATAAACGGCTTATGTTCATTTGTTCAAATCTGATCGACATCACTTAAGGTAAAACTCAATCAATTTGCCAGGATAGGCTAAGACCATCGGAAAATGTTGATGAGGGTGACGAAGTGAATTTAGATTTTTATGAAAACCGTTTAGACGCTTCGAATGTTTCACTAGAGACATATTTAGACACATTCTCTCTTAACGTTTCAGATGCGTTTTAAGGCAACAAATATTTACATGGAATAGTACTTGAGGACCTCAGGGCTACCTCCATATGATAGTCCACAGGATCTTTGAGTCTCTTGAACTACTGATAGTTTAATAAATCATAAATATCCAGTTGGGCTGGCACTGGTGCATACCTAGTATTGGTGAATAGCAGTGGATAACTGTAAGTAGTGGTGTGTGTCAGTGAATACTGATGGGTAACGATAGATTCCGATATTGACCGCTGAAGCTGGGAAATGAGTATCCTGATAATCGATGAAACGGTGAATGATCGTCACTGTTGCATCCCTATTGATTGTAGAACAATCTAATCTGTTTGTATTATCTTCAGAAAAACAGATATTGTATCTAACTAAGTAAAAAGAAATGTCCTTTAAAAAAACATTTCAGTTCTGTAATATACAAGGTGCTTATTCAAATAGAATCAACTCGAAATAATATCAAGAAAAACTAAATCTAATTGTTTATTCTAGAAAAAAATCCAATGCTTGCTTTTTCTATATTTTCTCATCGATCACGAAGTATTTTCAATATAAAATAGTGATCGACTGCAATATTATTCGGAAAAAGGTACTAACTCAACAAGGTCAACTAATTAAATAAATAGCAGAAAATCATTTTCCGATTAATGTATATTATCGCATCGAGAAAATCGAAAGAAAGAAAATGATTCTATGAAATATTTTGGATAAAGTCTTCATAATAACTGCTCTATTGACCAAATTTTCTCTTTCAACTCTTCGAGACATTTACAAGTTCTGTAATAATACGAAGCTTTTCTGTAGCTCAACACTGTTCAGTAAAATGAATTCACATTCAATATTCTAAATTTAGCATTATCCCATTGTTATGTAGTATTACACTTTCCATAGTCTTCTATAGCATATGTGTTATCTAGATTATTCTAATCTTTCCTTGTAACTGTTGTTCATTCTTTACCATATTTCACTTTTGCGTTCTCGTTATGTATGATATATATGATCTTGTACATTCTCTTATCATGGAATCGACATTTCTTGACGTATTCATTTGCTCCTTATGTTCATCACTATGTATTCACTTTCTCTCCATATGATCTCGTCGTCATCTTTTTCATATTATCTACATAGAACATAGCCCATTTCAAAATAAACATGCTTTTCACCGAGAATCATCCATCTTCACCAAGATTGATTCTTTCTCTCTGCAAAACCTCACACCCATTCAAAAAAAACTTCTTCCATAAACTTTTTATAATTTTTTAACTGTTATGCAGAACCAAAAATAATTTCCCAAAATATATCATGTTTTCTCAAGTAGATTAGTCACTAAGGAAAATGTTTACTGTTATGAAGGAGTTCAAAGTTGCAAATATATTCACCTCTATTCGAATCTTACAAAAAATACACTGACTATTTCTTCTTTCTTAAAATGAATCTATTGCAGAAAAGAATCGTTATTACAGAATTCCAAGATGGAGATGAAAAGTGACCATTAACAACAAATTATCTTAGCGGATAATTAGTCTAGTAACTCTTCAATTGACAATATGTAATTAAATGAAAATGACAAATCGTAATTTTAGAAATATATTTCTCATTGATATGATTAGTTTCTATACGAAGATATGATGAAAACTATTATTTTTTGATTTTGTTTTTCAGATGCGATTAAGGAGTAAAAAAAGATGTATTGGCGTTGTCTGTCGACTGAAGAAAAGGTATAGAAAATGTTTCAAATCTAGTCTTGCCAGTTTATTCATATTATTGACAACTATTATATTACTTAATGAATATAGCATATCAAAGGAAAAAGAAAGAGTGAAAACGGTGGAAAAACAACCACGAATCGTCTTAGGCATTCTAGCAGATCACCTATTGATGAATACTCTTGTCAATGCTTCTCGACAGACCTGGATAACTTCATTTCCATATGATCTCTTCTATTTTGTTGGTCGAATTGATAAACATTCTCATAACTTTTCATTCAAATCAAATATCATCGAATTATCTACAGATGACAATGAGTATCCTCCAGTGAATAAAACATTTCATATGTGGACTTATTTTTTCAAGAAACATATATCCCATTATGATTATTTCATGGCTGTTGATGCGGATACTTATGTAAATGTAGGAAATTTGAGAACTATGTTCAATAAGCTCAAATGTAAAGATTGTTATGTTGGTCATCCAGCTACAGGAGAACCGTACGAACGAAATCGATTAGGACTTCAGGCTCCATACTGTCTTGGTATGGGCTATGTCATTGCTCGCAACACTCTTCATCAATTCGGTTCATACATTGACATTTGTCGTCGGTCTACTGTAGCAAAGCACTCAGATACTGAAATGGGACGATGTATTTATAAATTCACATCAGGGATATCGTGTACTCCTGCACCGATGCCTCTTGAGAGGGTTATGTACACAATAAATAAGCAAGGAGTCATTAGTCGATTTGAACATAACTTAAGAAATCAACTGCAAATCGAGTTTCCAAAAAGTCCACCTACCCGATTCTTTCTAGCAGTTCTTGTTCATCCGTTGAAAACATCTAGTGCATTTCATCAATTCCATCGTCAAACTACACTACAGTTACGGCCCGTACTTCCACCAGCTTTCTTGAATGATAGTTGCGTTGCTAATCCAGTTATTCAAAACGAAACCTATCCTCAAAATCTATCTGTACCTGAGTGTCGCTTGAGAACTTCGACACAATCTTTTTATAATTCAAGTTCTTTAAGTGCTTTTGCAATTACTTTACCAGGCTATAATCAGCGTTTGCAACGAACAATTGAGAAATTTCGAAAACATCATATTCATCTACAGCCTTTCTATGGAGTGTGCAACGTTAGCGCTCCGAAGTCGGCAAATATGACACATGGTGAATGGAATCTACGTTTAACCATGATTCGTCTAATACAGATGCTAATAAAGGCTAAACTAAAATTAGTTCTTATAGTAGAAGATGATGCTATTCCACATCGGAACTTCAGTCAACTTTTACAAGGATTAATTCATGATCATCGATGTAAAGAATGTGTATCCGGTGGACTCTTGATGCTTGGATCAACGACATGGCCAGCTGGATGGAAGACTCTTGATGGATATAACAAGATCGAAAAGGGAATGTGTCGAAATATATGTACAGAAACCTATGGATCATTTGCTGTTCTACTTCATCAAGCAACATTCGAACCAATTCTTGCTTGGTTAAAAACAAAAATCATGCCTCAACCTTATGATTATGTATTCGCTTATCTTGCTCGTCTGGGTTATCCTGTAAGAGTTGCCTTACCAAATCTTATTATTAGTGATATTCGACATACATCAGCTATTCGACCTCGTATTGGAAATTCTCGTTTTCATAATCTAACTCTTCGAGCAATAATTCATCGTTGGAAAATAGAAAACTATATGATTTCGATGTCGGATGACATTTTTTGATACGTAGTCAAATTTGATTTTGTAAAATGTTTATTAGCTAATCTTAAAAATATTCGCATCGAATATATTATCTTGTTTGTCGAGAATAAAACATTATTCATTTTATAAGCAATACCAAATTGAAAATATCAAACAGTTAGATCAAAAATAGTTTCTTCTACGTTCATATCAGAGAGGCCAAAAAATTGTACACATCTTTAAAAGTGAGTAAACGTGTGAGTAGTGTTATCACACCGTTGAGCTGACGATAGATGATAATAGATGTCTTGAGCTACATACCAATATATATATATAATATCGAGATATTATTCCAACCTCAACTGTGACATATATATTATCTTCAATGACTCAGCATTACGTTTAAAACATGATTATATTACGATGTTCTTGTAGAATTTTGAACAATAAAATGAAATATTATTGTGCGATACTTGTTGAATTTTCTTTATCTAGAAACGGAAAAATGGAGCAAAAAAGTCTTCGGTAATAATCAGAAGGAATATCTAATAATCAATGCATATAGAAACAATTATTTTTTATTGATAAACTTAGTGTCATTCTTCTCTATATTCTTTGATTTATCTATATCCTAATTTTAATTTTTATCTATCTGGCTATTGTTTTAAAAAAAATGGTATTTACGATTGCAAAAGTAGATAAAAAATAATAACCGAAAGTGATTTATGAAGTTTTTCATGATATAACATATGTTATATTCGTTTTCTGTTCGCTCAAGCGATATTCTTTAAGGTAGGAAAAAATCTAGGAATGAGAAAATTAAACTGTAATTTCGGATGATACCAAACTCTTAATCTCCCACTACAAAACATAACTTTAATTTCTTTTAAATAATATCACGACAAGAATATGCTCAGATTCCTAAGTATACACTTTTGTCATTTTCTATGGTTCATCAAAATCGAATAGAAGCTATTTTAATCGACGAGAACAATTTCGCTTTAAAATCAAAATATATCTTTAGTTAATAAAGTTCTCTTAAAACAGGAAAAATAAACATAAATTGAATTGATTACTGTTACAAACGTAACTTTTCTAAAAAATAAAACAAAGATATCCTATACACTGAAAACAAAAAAGGTGTTAGACGAAACCTTTAGGATTTCGTGGAAGTCTAACATATTCCAAATGTTTCCGTTAAAATTGTACGAAATCCGTAAGGAGTTTAGTAATATACGACGTTTTATATAAAACCATTATAAGTTCTGGAAATTAAAAAAAATTTCGTGTAAAACCATGTTCAAATGTTAAAACTCAAAAAGGTTTTGTAAGCAACTCTTTATGAGTGTCGGAACTAAAGGAGGTTTTGTATAAAATCTTGCATACGTGCTCCAGAGTCAAGAAGGGTTTCGTATGAAATATTTTATTAGTGTTGAAGCTTAGAACGGTTTCGTAAAAAACACGTGAAAGATGTTGGAGCAAAAAAATGGTTTAGTACCAAAATCTCCGTGGGTTTTCGGACTGAAAAAGATTTCGTACAATACCCTTTATAAAAATTGAAGTTTAAGGAAGTTTAGTATAAAGCTTTTTATACCTTTTGGAAGTTATAAAGGTTTCGTATAACACTATATACTTTTTTGGAACTTAGAAGGTTTTGTATAGAACCTTTGTGGTATCATCAATTTGAAAGGGTTTCGCTCAAGCCTCTTACAGGTTTCGTAGTAAGCCCATTTTGAGGTACAGGTTGTAATGAAAACACTGCGTGACGTAACAAACAGTAGCGACATCTTTTTGATAGCGTATGTGACTTGTTGGAATAAAGACCAATAACATTAGTTATTGATACTATCTATAGTCGATCTGTGCTCATTGGATCTCATTGTTAATCTCTCGAGTAATTTCTATAATCTTCTTGCTGCAAGAGCTGTTTAATTTTTTCTTGTTGAAGATTCTTAGAAGTCTTAAACCTAACTCGAAAACCATTTGAAAAAGTGTTGTGTGTTGGGATCTTTTCGAGTAGGTTGTCTTTCTCTCTAAGATAACTACGTAAAATATTTTGTTTTTGAACCACATTGCCTTTGATTTAGTCTTTGCAAATCGTTGACAAATTGGTCTTAAATCTTATTTTCTTGAATTTGATTGTTCAAATAAAAATAAACTGCTGATTTCATAGTAAATTTCATTCTATATGTGCGATTTTTTTTCTTGTATTCATGTATTAATTTAGTTTCATTATCTAGTGTTTATTCAATTCCACCATATTTTATTACGTGATTATATAATTAAACAGTTACAAATTCAACTAATACTATAATGGACTCTCGACAGTGGAATTGTTCTCAAGTAATTCAATGGTTATCTTCTTTTAATAAAAATCAACATTTTCTTGATGTTTTTACTAGTAGGTGATTATGATGTCTTCGAATAATTATTATTACTGTCCTCTATGCGC
>JAJEKB010006766.1:0-19845 GCA_022393335.1 Macrotrachela quadricornifera | reverse complement strand
GCATTCAACAAAAATAGTTCCTATCGAAATTTTATCATTATGATATTAGTTCAATAGTGATGAAATAGCATAGAAAGATAGAGCTTTTTTTTCTCTATCATCCTATGTAAAAAGAAACTTTTACCAAGTCTAATATCTGGTACTAAAATGTCGTTGCCACTACTTTTGGATACCTCTATGTATTGTAGAAAATCTGTTTGTCGCGATGCTTATAATTCATGTGTTTGATGAACCATTGGTTGTCTACTTCTTTCCATTCCTTCTACCTATCTTCATATTGCTGATTCTTAATCGTATAATATGCTTTCATACTCTTGGTCGAACTTAAGGAGACCTAAAAATTTTGTAAAGACATATTTTCTATTATGATCAGGTGATAAATTTTGAAAAGTTCTATTGAGCGACACTGTTCTCAGAACAGAAGAATGTTTTCCTAAAAAAAACATAGCGTCTGAGAAGAAGCAACATGAACGTTTTTTTTCAAAATTAGTCATTTCAAATGCTTAGTGGTGTAAGTCCCTAATAAACGTTAGTTGTTAAAAGACTTCTTTTACTATGAATCAAAATATAATAATATCAGGTTGCTCATGTTTCTTTTTAAAGATGATCAGTTATCACAGAGATTGATTCGCCAATATTTCTGCAAATCCATTTCACATTACTCGATAGATTCGCAAAAAGATTGAAAATATTTTACAGCTGCGATTAGAAAAGCATCTTCTGGAATTGACTATTGACTTAAAGATACTGAAAAAGAAATGATATATTAGTGCATTTAAATTAAGAAAATTTGTACCATCTAATTAAACGAATCAATAGAACATTTTCTAGAATTGAATAAGTAAACATTGCTAATTAGAAGAAAGCACGCAACAGTTTCGAAAATGGAAAATGGATAGCTGATAAAAGAGAAATGGATTAGAGCATGTTGTGGCATCCTGTATCGAGAGTTCTTCAATTGTTGTGGTTTGCTTTGAATAACTACAATTTTTGGTGTTTTTTTCATCTTTTCGTAAGTATGAACAAAGTATATTCTTGTTTACATTGAAATCGTTCATCTTCAAGTTTAAAAGTAACCGTATATCATTCATGGAAACCATTCTATTAAAAGTACCTTTTACTGAGAGAATTACACTTGTTGTTTTTCAAACCATGTTTTGTATAAAGTTCGGAAAAATTGAAATCTTTGACAGAAGACAGAAAAAGACTTAGCCTTCGTCTATGATAATGTTTTTGTTTCGAAATTTTTATGTATGGCAATCCACTTCGAACTGGAATCGCTTTCTCAATTCTTTCGACTTTTTGTGAATATGGTCAATAAAAAATATGAAGATCAAGTCATTAGAAAACATGCTCTATAAATGCTGTTCGTGGTTTAGTAACGAAATTTCTGAGCATTTCTGAGGAGTGAAATTGGAAATTGAATTTACAAACATTTTCTGTATTTTGTGCTTTTACGCTGATTACTCACTAAACATAGCGCATATACTCACCAATGTGATTGAAACTAACGTTGTTTAGACCGGATACAATAATTGAGAATGATCCTGTCACATTTGGAAATGCTGTTGTCATAACCAATATGTATGTAGCCTTGGCTCGAAGATGAACAACGAATTTACGCTCACTATTTTTGCAGTCTCCATCATCTCTTGCGAGTAAGTTTTCAAACGGATTGAGCGGATTGAAATTCTCTTTGTAGATAATACCATATAAAATTTCTTCGCTACTATAGGAAACCATATAGTGACCCGATGTGATCGGGTTCACTTGTATAGTTTCATAATAATAATTTGATAGTAGACAAGTTCTAGAATACATTTGACTATTCACAGTCAGCATTGATGAGTACATCGATTGAATCAGTGGTGATGAACTATCTATCCAATGTAAAACAAAACCACTCGAAATTAGTAATATCTATAGAAAGGTTCAAATATTGTTGAGTCTTATTTTTCTTCCCAATACATATTTCTATAGTGAATATTTGATAAATTCTAGCTATTATATTGAGCGAACTTTTAATAACGAAACGAAAGAAACCATTAAAATAACCCATGCCTGTCGTTTCTATAGATTCCCATCTTCAATCGTCAGAAACTTGTCGCTGTATCGATTAAAAGAAGGAAGAGAACTGACAATCGTTTACAAGATAACTAGAACATACTCTCTTTTAAGCAATTATATCAGATCTTTTCAGTTAATCATTAATTATGTGATCAGATCATTATTGCAACAACTGAAATTTTCCAAAATCCTCGTTTGGTTCTAAAGCGTATTGAAGTCAATGATCTCTATGAAGATCGGATTCGCCATCTACTGAATACAAAATGTGGCCTTCTAGTTGAGGAAAAAAGTAGCGCAAAATAACTAAAGGAAGGTCTAGTGATCTCATGAGATTACTCGTATCAATCGTAGTAGTATATGGACTTATACGAGAAGCAAATAAATTCGGAATTGAATGAAAATCGTATAACATGAACAGTTTTCGTGCAAAGGTGTCGTTATATGTCATCATCTAGTACGACGAAATTTTGAAAAACACATGTATGTGTAGAATTGTTGGTGAATAATCCAATGATACCATTCTGTACTCATCATTCTATTTCTATCATTCAGAAATACAACGTAGAAATTTCTGCTCTACTTTTTGAAATATTACTCTATCGAACAGTCATTAGAATATGCTTATTTCTGTCTATTCTCTTCTTCTTAGGGCCCTTCTGCGACGGTAAAGTTGAATATATAGACATTGCCAATCTTATATGTTTAAAATTCGGTAGATCGTATATATAACGATGTAGGAGACGGGTGATATAACTCAATTTGGTACATAATTGTCTACTATCCAATCTGGATACATTTTTCTTTATGGTCTGTTTTGCAAAAGTGATTCCGTCAGATAATGTGGTAAATCGACTATCTTTCACAAAAATGTTCTAATATAAGTAACGTGTAAGTGCTCATAGTTCTGCAATATGTGTTATATGGTCACTTTAAATTTGTTCCATGAATGGACATAATTTTGAATCGCTTTGTATGTGTTGATGGTAAACTATATTCTGATCCTTAATAATCAAGTCATTTTTGATACTTCGAACCAAGTTGTTTTTTCAGAAATAGAATTGACATATTTCTCTCCATTGTTCCAGATGACTATAAATATTTGGTATCTATCCTTTTTCGATTAGAAATTCAAGAATCATCCACTTGTAAACAGTACTATAGTTCCAAATAAGCAATTTTATGCTTCAATTCTGCTTCATATAAAAAGGTGCTATGCGAACATACTTCAGAATATCTGCGTTCATCTTCTGTACTAAAACTAACGTCAATTTTAAACTTTTTTAATTTTCCAAGTATACTTTTCATTGGCATTCGTTTGTCAAAACGACATTTTATCATGTATGTTGGACAGTTACAGTCAATTATGAATCGAAATCTACGTGCATCATCAGATGTGGCATCATATTCATATTTATCATTAAGAATCAAATCGATAAGGTCATATTACCGACGCAGCTGCAAAAACGGCAACGATGGGCAGAGCGAATAGTTGAAACTTGAGAATGTATATACTTTTCTCCGTTCTATTCAAATTTTGAGTCTCTCAGAAACATTTCTCTATCGTATAATCATTTTCCTCTTCTCCAACACATTTCGATTGCTCAAACTCTATCGAAAGTTCAACTGCATGAAGAGAGAAAGACCTATCGGGAAGGCACTATTCAATTGCTCTATATAATTTCGGCTACTCGAAACTCATCGAAATACCTAGTACTTGGTAAGAGCAAATATATAGAACAGATAGTTTTCAATTGCCCGTTTTTATTTTGATTGCTAAAAACGTTTTTGATACACAGTTCTGAAGTGATTCTTCACCTTTATTTCATCATATAAAATGATTTTTTGTTTACTAAGTCGTTTCACATGATTTCATGTTTTGAATAACATTATTTATCAGGTTCAGCTAAAACCATAATACATGTATGTGTGCATGTCTGATGAAACGATAGTCATAGTAGAATCCTAGTTATTAAACTGTTCAAAAAATCGTAATTCTTCAAATTACACTTATTTGTGATTAGTCGTTTGTAAAAAGAAGTTGTTGATGCGAAAATTTTTAACGATCGATTTCACTCATCAGAATATTGAAATCATTAAAAATCCTTAAGTTAAAAAGAAAATTTCAGTACGATTTATCATTGTTCTATTTGCACTATTTCTTTCATTATTTTCTTTCAATATTCAAATTGCTATAATGTATTTTAAGCTTAAACATAAATCTTCTATTTAACATAACCAAAAAAAGAGATAAATTAATATTTAAAGGAAGTCTAAAAAACGTTGAAGTTATGTATATATTATGAAAACATGTTGATTCTTCTAAGATTAAAACATCATATTTAGTTTATCTAATCTATCGACACTTCCTAATTGTAAATATAAATGTTCGAATCTTCTCTTCTGCAAAAATATCTAATAGGTATCGAGGGCTCGAAAAAAATGGAATATAGAACACAATTTTTTTTTTAATTTTACAAAAATGTTGATGGGCCGGGATATTGACTGTTCGAAGGTGTGTGAATTTTACTTATCGGAATCCATCAAAAAAGGTCCTTTGGTGAACATCAAAGTGCGAATTCACCGATGGATCAATAGTTTCTAATTTTATCGCCCCATAGAGTAACTCAGATTGTTGCATCGAAACATCAGTCGAGCGATTGCTTAGAAGGCACTGTTTCAAATGGGTTCTGGATGGTCACTAAAGTCCCATTATTACTTTTAATACTGTCTATATCCGTTTATCTAAGCCGCTTTTCTTTCGAATTTCTCATTCAATGTCAAAGAATCAATTGCTCTTTCAGAGAAAATCTGATTGAATTCGATGTTTTCCGACAGTGTGTCATGTCAATAGATTTGTGTGAAACATAATTGATTGGTTCACTATTTGCATTAAATACGTGCATTTGACGCACATCTACTCTTTTCGTCAAAGAAAAATTTGCCTGATTTCATGTTAGAAAACAAAATGAAGTCAATCGATTTTTCTATGGGAAAAACAATTTATTTTTTTACAATTTTTAAGAGAGATTCAGAGCGAAAATTGAATTATGAATTACTTGATTAGCTTCACTCACATTCCACAAATATATTTACCGACAAGAATAAAATATCTGAGTATAGAGCGAGTGCAATGCATTTCATTTAGCAAACTCGTTATCCGAATGAGAATTGTGAATATGTTTTTTGAATTTTGATCAGAGTGGATTGATAGATACCAGAAAGAGTTTCAATCGAAAACAGTCAGTTCCTTATGATATTAATGATAGAATAAGTTAGAAAGCTAACGTTTTTAATACAAATGTTGATATTTTTGTCGTGCATAGAATGATCTTAACACAACGTAACGGATTTGTTACTAGTCGAAAGAAAATTCCTTCTAGTTTCTATGGTGTATGGATTCCGTCGAATAATTTATTTTTTAAATGATGATCGACAATCAATGGAGATAGTCGAACGAAACATATTTTCAACTTCGTAATTGATTAATCAGTCAAATTCATCCAATTTGACAATGGCCGCTCCGAAAATAATCTATTCTACAATAAACAATACGCAGAATGCTGAAGAAGTGTTAACAACATTAAACTGTGAAGATCGACATTTAGGTGGTTTCTCAACTAAAATTTGAAGCTGATAAGGACAATAGTAGTACTAACATCAATGTTATCTCAATGAACCAATTCGAACGACACTATAGACACGAATAGCCAACGATCTTTCCAAATCAAAGAAGGACAATGTTACGCATCAAAACAACGCATTACATATTGAAATTCACCAGAAAAGAAGAGCGAAATGAATAAGGACAAATTGTAGAAAACTGTATCGGAAGTTCTTCAGAGAGAATCTCTTTTTTCAATTCAAAATTCTCAATTTTCTGTCTTCTCTTAACTATTATTTGTCCTTCTCTCTTTTTTCCTACATGATAGGATCGATTGGGCGTAATATTTTTCTTTTTTGAATGCTTTGGTCTAGCTCGGCTGCGTCTTCTTTTCTTCAAACAATTAGACTTGCGAACTTTGGCAAATTTCACAGAGCTAGTGCCATTAAAAAGATGCATTCTCCCCATAGGTTTTTGATAGTGTTGGTTCTTTAAAGCCTTACGACTAATATTTTTGCTGGAGAAATAACCCACCCGCCTGTTTTGTTGTGACTTATTATAGAGAAAAACTTCACCGCTAGAAAAATGAAGATAAGATTTTTGTAGAATGAGAAGGACGTCTGAGTATTTTTACTCGTTGCATCTTCACCTTAGATTACAGTTGTAACCGGGCCAGACTAGTTGAAGTGATTGGATCAACCGGTTTTTATCAGTCTAAAAAACTTTTTAGGTGTAAAACTTCCATCGAGCTCCACTCAGAAATACGTCATAAAGTGAATTTTACAATTTTGTACATATCATTTTTTCAATGTAATATGTCGAGAGCAAGTTTAAGTTCTTTCATCAAGAATAATCGTATTGTTGCAGAAAGTATCAATCTTATTTTCCTCAATTTGTCTAGACTTTTCCATTTTTTTTTCGAAATTTTTTTTAACACTTAAGAAACTCAATCAGAATAATGCTAATTGAAGAAAATTTCTCAGCTTATTTCAGTGATGTTGTATTAGAGACCAGATTTAAGACAGAACCACCATTCAAAGTGAAATATTAGCTTATTATGCGATATTTAAGTGCAATAATTTAAGATTTACAGATTACCAGCCGAGTGGTAGCCCCATGCCTGTTTTTCACTTGAGAGAAACATCAAATATTTATCTTTGGAAAAACGTACATATATGAACGACTGTAGTATCACATTTCTTCTTGAGTATTAATACAAACATGAATAAAGAATACGAAAATGAGTGTTTTTCGTAGTCTCTCGTTTTAACCAACGGTAAATAATCTACAATATGGATCAATTTTAGTCGGTTTTTACCGATCAGAAAAGGTTTTTAGCCAACCAAATCGGGCCGATTTAAAAACTCTCGGCCGATTACAACTCTGTCTTAGACACGAAAGTATATGGCAATTTGGAGCTTATAGTAACATTTGTTTTGCTAGCCGACATCTAGCTGCCCTAGAAGGTTCAAAACTTTTCGCTAAGTTATACTCGATCTATCTCAAAATCGGTGGATTCTATGGAAGTCGCTGTGGTTTTGTTTGAATGACTATAAACTTTCTTAATTTCTTTGTTTATCTGCGAGAATATTTGTGAGTGCAAAGTATTCTAATACTATAGATAAGAAGTGGTGGAGAAAGAGCCTTACCAACGCCCTTCCGTATTTAATAGTGGTTTCTCTAAGCCGTTTTATCAATTGAGAATAGGTACTGAACTCAAAAATATTTTCTACATATCGTGGTTCCGTGACGATTTTTCATAAAAAAACACATATACTTACGAATAGGATTAAAACTGACATTGTTTGGACCGAATACAATAATTGAAAAGGAACCTGTCACATTTGAACTATACGTTGTCACAACCAATGGGTACATTCTATTGGCCTGAAGATAAACTACAATTTTACACTGTGTCGTATTTGAGTGGCCATCATTCTTTGTGTGAATATTTTCATGCGGAACGATCGGATCGAAATTGGCACTGTAGAGAAAGGCATATGTTTTGATGTTGCTATCGATGCGAATATTATAATATCCACTTTGAAGGATGTTCACTTGTGTAGTTTCATAATGATAGTTTGCTAATCCACAACCAGTACGGGAGTACATATGACTATTTGGAGTCAGTGATGATGAGTAGCTTGACTGGATCATTGGTGGAGTATCTAGTCAATGGATTAAAAAAAATGATAATTCATCAGTTTGAATAGAATAATGGAAATGAATGCTAATGCTTTTTTTGGTTGCGGATTCTATTTGATGAAGATTTTATGAAGCATACTCTTACATGTTAATTCTAAACTGGTTTTATGCACGAAATCGAGAAAAACATAAGAGAAAATACGAAGCTAACATCGTTACAATAAATTCCAATGGCTACATTATACAGAAAACAGCTATATAAAAGAAACGTTTCTTATTACCAAAAAGAAAATCTTCTATTCCACATTTGACAAGATTTCATGTGATTTTATTCTTAAATAATGATTACAAATCAAAGCATTCTGACAGAAAACATTTGGAAATAAAAGTCTAACTAATCAGATAAATCCATCAAAATCGTATCTGAGTCTTTTGCCAATAGCATATTCTATAACTATTGTATTTAATGCCTTTTATCAATCTAACAAACATTTTTTTTTAGTATCCGATCTTATAGAGTTCGAAAAGTCGAATTTTCAGCCTCTACATGGTCATTTGGTTCAAACAAACGCATTTGTTCTGGTTGTAGTAGCTTTGCGAGTAACACAAATGAGACAAATTACGCAAAAAGTAACCGTTATGTGTACTTTATTAACGAAAACAGTATTCAAATTTGCTTTAGTCGGAGAGATTTACGAATAATAGATATTTTTTTGCTATTTAGTGATGTTTTTATCAGATAATAGTGATACTCATGACGTACAGCAAAACTTATGTTACTGAACACTCCTCTTGTATAATCAATTTGGTATGTTGAACACCTTCGGATTCTCTTCCTACTGAGCAAACTTTGCTGATTCTCGTCCTCTCCTTTATGATCAGCCCCATCATTCAGAATGTGAACACTTTTTTCTAGTCCCGACCAGAGCTGTTAGTCTGTCACGGTATCTAAATGGCTGATTCTTCAAAAATAGATGGGCAAATTCATTTGACTATAGCAATAACTTCTGGAACAGAACGTAAATTTAGCATTATAATACTTACATTAACTAGCAGAAAGCCTTGTTTAGATCAATAACAATTGAATATTACTCTTTCCATTGTGCTATTGAAACAATGCATATTCTACTATAAATGTTTTTGACTATTGCTACTAGTAACCCTTATTCTCTATCCTTCTCCTCCTCCTCGTAGAAGAAGTTTTCGGGGCTTCCAGAGTGTCCAAGCGTTCAAAACTTTTATGGAAGGCTTTATTAAGGCCTCTCAAAAATCGATCTCCGCTCAGATACATTCAAGTGAGATGAATTTTTTAAGATATGTTGGAACTGTAGTGGAAAAGCTACGGTAAAGTTTTCAGCCCTATACGATGAGATTTTACCAAGATATTCATCAAATAACGGTCAAAAATAGCTCAATCGGCAACCCATATTCCTCGGTCCAGGCATGTCTGATATATTTATTTTTTTTTTGTTTGAAAGAACATGTCAGGGCGCGGTGCATCACGGTACCCGTTTTTTTAAATACTTACTTTTTTAGCAGAGAAAAGGAGCCACAAGTTCAATGACGCAAAAATCTCTCAAAAAATTGTGGGTCTAATTATACAAGTATCTATATATATAATAAATACAAAGCTTATTTAAAAAAAAAGGACATGGTCACGTACTGTGCCATGACATGCTTCTTCGAACAAAAAAAACTTATAAATATATCATACGAGTCTGGGCAGAGGAATTTGAGATGCGCGATCGGAAAAGTGTAAACTGAGAAAAAACATACATGTAGAACTCGAAGATTCCACTCGAGTTTTAAAAATTTTAATACTCGAATCGAATTAATGAATACTACTAACCATTTCAAAATAGAATGCAGTCGGTTGCTTGTTGAATAATCCGGTAACACTGATAGCTATCGACTGCAGTTTTTTACCATTAGAAAGAGGATGACTAGGGCCATAAGTTTGTTGGAGAATCAAAATAGTTGAAAAGTTTTCTAGGGGTTTTCATGAATTTTTTGGAAAACTACTGCCTGATTCCTATGATGAGGTGTATTTTCAATTTAAATTTAGCCAGATTGTAGCTTGATGTCTACTCTATAAACGCTAAAATTTTAAGTTTTTGGACCTTTTCTTAGAAACTAATGATCGTTTTACTGAATTTTCGACCCCTTCGTAGGTATGTACCGAAAAATCAAATTATGGAATTCCGATCTGAAATTTTGCTCATAGATAGCTCTTATGGCCCATAGAATATCCTGAAAGTTTCAGCCAAAAAGGATGTTCCTTTCTCGAAACATTAAATTGTCAAGTGAAATTGAAAACATACCTAATCAAAGGAATCGGATAGTGGTTTATCAGAAACCTCGTGGAAGCCTCTAGAAAACTTTTTGACTATTTTGGTTCTCAGACGCACTTAGGTCCCAGCTAACATCTTTCTAACAGTAAAAATCTGAACTTGATAGCTATCAGTGTTGCCGAATCATTTACCAAACAACCAACTGCATTCTATTTTGAAATGGGCAGTAGAACAGTTTGCCAGAACTTAGAAGTTTTTTAAAAGGAGGGAGAGGACTTCTGAGCGGTATTACACATCAGCCCTTCCGGAGGGAGCTTTTATTAAAAGAGAATTTACCTTTTTTTTGTATATTTTATTTTACTTCTTTCCTTTATGCCTTGTCATATGTTGTATTTCTACCATAATTACGTTTTCTCCGATCACAGGAAACCGTGCTGATATAATGAAAAATAATTTATGATGATTTATCTAATTGTTTTAAATTGTTATTTTGTACAAAAACTTGTTATCACATTATTTTTATGAAATTAAGTGAATAACTCAAACCATTAGTAGAATAATACCTTGTTATAAGTTAATAGAATTTAGCGCGTTTAAAAAAATAAAAACATTACTCGGCTTGGTTTGGTCTGTAGGCTGGGCCAGGCTGTAAAAAAAGTGGTCTGTTAACAGCTTTGGTCTCCATTGGATATTTTATTCTCATTATCATGAACAATAAAGAGAGCGCTATGTAGATAAATCATTTTTAGAGCGATACGAAGGCTATTATTACCCATCTGATTGATCCCGTAATTCAATAGAGAGAAAAGAAAAAGATATTATTTGTAATTTTTGTTAGCTGCATTACTTCTTTGTAGTAGCTATGATACCTCGACATGAGCTTGGTCTAAAACAAAAGATAAATCACATTAAAGAAAAGAATGTGGTTTGTCTCATTATGAAACAAAAGACAAGGTCCAAGTGTCGCTTGGTGCTATTTCAAACATCCTCAAAAAAAAACAAATATGTTAGTGACTATGAAACGAACCAAAACAAGAAATGAAAGGAAAGATTAACGATGATTTTAGCCAAAAAATTAATGACTGTTATTTATTGACGTCTATCTGTACTCGACCATTTCCAAACAATGATCGGTTCGTAACGTTTTTAAACCTGTCTCAATAGCAACTGATAAGAATATCTGCTGATAAAATTAATCAGAAATTAGTAAAGAACTTAATATATTAAAAATTGTCGAATAAAATAGTAAAAAGAATTAACAAAGATAAAAAAAATTTAAAAATCGCTTTTTTTTCCATTGTATGCTTGATTCCTTTCCGAAAGTGATCAACCTGTCATAGTAAACGATTTTGTTCGATCCCACTGGTGTTCACAATAGAAGAATTTTATTGTAACTATTTATGCAACAAATCTGGTTACTTGAGGAGTGGAGTCATAGGAACTGAATTTAACATGTATACAACTTCTAACGGTCCAATTTCTTCTGAGTTTACGATTTTCAGTAACTTATCATTTATCCACTTTATAATGAACATGCTCTTGGACTTTTTTTTGACCGTGTTTCTCTATTATTTCTCTAGAAGAATTCAGTGAAACATCTGATCATCATGTCATATAGGACTCGAGGAAAATACTCTCTTTTAATATGTTACAGTTTATATTGGTGTTGTATTTTTTTCGGAAGTATTTCATAATAGATTGTAACTCACAGGTGTTGAATATAGAAAGATGCAATGTGAACACATCTCAATAGGCGCTCAATATCGAGTTCGACACTCAGTATGAGAATATTTAAGTTGTTGATTTATATGTGATAAGACATTCAAAAACATATGTGATGACACCGATATGGAAGATGAGTATAAGGTACGCTAAATTCTAAAGTACCTTTCGAGATTTGATAATTTTTTAATAATATTTGTTCTAAAATTCTTAGTTATAGAAAACGATCAATGGGTGAATTATATCGAGAATATTTTATGAAATTTTTTCAATATCAATTTCTTGAGTGTTCTGATTTTTGCAAATGTTCGTCCTTAAGTAAATTTTTAAATTTTTAGAATCTAAAAAGAAGAACCTTAGATGTAAAAGAGAGTGAATCGTGGCTTCAAAAACTGGCAGAGAAAATAGAAGTAAGAAAGTAGGACAACCTGTATCGAAACCATTTATGTCATTGTGTTTTAATGTGTATGAATAGAATGTTTGTTCGATTTCGTACATACCATTCAAATATTTCTCAGTATCAAGTATGCTGACACTAACGATGGGAAATCGTCAGGAAAGGACTTGAGGGTGAGCGCTCTTCGATATTTCATAGTGAAATATATAAGTCATTGGTACTTGTCGGTTATCTATCCTAAAATTGTTTTTCATTATCTTATTGTAACGAGAAGGGTGATTGTTTTATGCAAACGGTTCTGGATCGAAGTGCGGCTACACTTATGCCAGTCATCAACAGCCCAGTCACGCTGAGAATAAGAATTATGACGAATATGTGGCGTGTTTAAAACGGACGGACTGCAGCTGACTACACTCGCCAAACAGTCAACCGCAGCTACAATTTCGTAGATCCTACAACTGTAGCTCACACACAAAATATTGAGCGAGTTTGATGTGGTCCGAAAGATGAAAACACGAAGCAACATGACACAAATCGAGAGTGTGTCGATTCCTACCTATGCGAATATAGTGACGCTCAAGACTAAATGAACGTAATCTCTTCAATATCATCTTGGAGGACATTGTAGCATTCTGACCACCAGAAAACTACAGTATTCTATTGTTGTTGGTCTCTCATTTATTTGTTGCTTCGTTGAACAAAAAACTGACATTTTAAAAAGTTTGTAAAAAAAAATTTCGAGATAGTTAACCGCCAAGTATCGAATCATTTTAGACATTGAGAATATAAATTGAGTTTACAAAGTTATTATGCATTTCGTACTTTGTGATGATTATTTATAAAATATTCGATATACTCACTAATTCGATTAAGTCTAACGTTGTTTGCACCAGATACAGTAATCAAGAATGGCCCTGTCACATTCGGATAATGTGTTGCCACGACCAATACATAGTTAATGCTGGCCTGAAGAACAGTTATGATATTAAACTCCGCATGATTAGAGCTGTGATAATCTTGTAATCCCGAATGGTCATATGGAATAGGTGGATTGAATGGATTGAAATTATCTTTGTAGATAAGAGCAAATATATTGATACTGGTGTCACTGCGAAAATTGTAACATCCAGTCTCAGCTAGTTTTAACTGTATGGCTTCATAGTAATAGTTTGACGTTCCACAAACAGTCGGCAAATATGTTGGACTATTTCGTGTCACCGATGAGGAATAATACGACTGGACCGTTGATGAAGGATCTACTCGATGAATAAAAAGAATGAAAATTGTCAGTTTCAATAGAATAATGGAAATGAGTGTCGATGCCTTTTTTGTTATCGAATTTATTTGATAATGGTTTTGAGAGCTATGCGCTCACGTGTTAGTTCTAGATTGATTTTACTCATGAAATCAAGACGACATAAGAGAAAATACGAAACTAACGTTTTCACAATAAATGTCAATGTTTGTGTTATATGGAAAAGATTCGATACAACAAACAATTTCCATTAGTTACAGGAAACTTCTTTTCTATTTGTTAGAAGTCATTATTTTATGATTGCTCATTTTCTGAAAAGATTATCAAGAACAAAAGAGACTTTCTAACAGAAAGGCAATGTTCGTTGCCTGATTTTCTCAACCGAATAGAATGAGTGGGGCAATTGAGTGTATGTGACTGGAATAGAATAGCAATGATAAGACATAGACTCACACATATGGCATATGTTGTATTCGCATGCCGAGTGCTGAGTAGTTTTTTTATGTTTAATAAAATCTTTTTATGAAATGATACTAAATTATTTGAAAAACTCCAAAAAGCAAGATCTATTTATTTTGTGACGTTGATGAAGTTATTGTATGAATCTATCTAACAAAGTCGTGTTGTTTTAATGTCAGAATATAGAAGTTCTTAACCTGACTCTCAATTCGTAAATTTGTAAACAAATATTTGGAAAACTTTTATTTTCGATTTTTTCTCTTGTTGGTAATAGGTCGAAAAAAACCTGAACAACGATTTGAATAAAGACCACACTTCTTATAAAATTGGATGTGCCAAAAAATTTCATCAAAGCTAATGAAATGACTGTCTCGTTCTTATAGAACGTCAAACCTTGAAAAGTTAGGTCCTTCGACTTTACATATATACTATCTCCAGCCGCCACCGGTCAACTAAATACCTAGTTAACTGTACCTTGTAGATGCCTATTCGTCTTGCTTGGAGTATCTTGTAAAATAATTCTAATTAACAAAGCAAACGTATCTAGGAAAAATGAAATGTTTTTGAGCATTTTCGAACCTTTCTTCATCTAACGAAATTCGATTTACGACAGATTATGAGCCTATTGTTTTCTTAATGTTTTGGAGAGATCCAATATATTACTGTGACAGATGTTTTGGATAGTTCGAAGACATCTCATTCAATTAAGGGTCCTCTCCCCCTTCAGAAACGAACTTTTTTATTTTTCATCCGATTTTAACCAAAATTTGAGAGAATGTTAGATTTGGATACAATAGATTATGAGTAAAATATCTTCTCCAAATCTCAAGATACTCATGAGTTATAATCAAATCATTGGTCAAAAGTATCCTGTACGCGGGAAAGGTTTTCGTAATGAGGATACGAGCTAAGAGGTTGGGACGGTTTTTAAACGGCAGAGTATCCTTAGGGCTAGATCCTCATAGAGTCCGATTTTTTAGTTTCTTTTTTGATGAAATGAAAAACTTAAATCTTTCACTTTTATTAGCGATTTTTTTGGCCTCAAATTGGAGAATTTTACTAACACAGCTTTTTAAAATACAAACAAAGGAAAATTAAAAAATCGGACTCTATGAGGATCTAGCCCTAAGGATACTCTGCAGATTAAAAACCGTCCCAACCTCTTAGCTCGTATCCTCATTACGAAAACCTTCCCCGCGTACAGGGTACTTTTGACCAATGAATTGATTATAACCCATGCGTATTGTGAGATTTGAGGGGAGATATTTTACGCATGATCTATTCTATCCAAGTCTAACATTCTCTCAAATTTTGCTTAAAATCGGATGAAAAATAAAAAAGTTCGTTTCTGAGGGGAGGATCCTTAAGGAATATTTGCTCGATCAAATAGAATTGCTTGCAATATAATTATATTTGAACGAACATAGGAATCTAATTTTGAAGGTATGCTTTTCTAGAAACTTCACTAACAATGTCTACCGTTTTGAGGAAACACAATAACGGATTCTATACTGATTAAATTCTTTTTGGTCGCTCAGAAAATTTGCGAGTGAATTCACATCACACGTGTAGTCTCAACCTTTTATGAGAGAAGAGTTTACTCTTTTTAAATCTATTAATTAGATAAAGAGTATTTACCCAAATTAAAAGATGAGTGTTTTTGAACATGCAAAGCTCGTTCATTGCTTCTGAAAACTTTCTTAAAAGAGAATCTTGTTATAGAGTAATGTTTATTTTATGTCATTTGCTAATAATTCAACTAGACCAACGTTTTTCATTGCGTACGTCATTGATTCTTGAACGTGACACTTTCCCCGAGGATGAACGTGACATTACTTTGACACAGATTCATCTATCATTCATCGTATAACATATATGTTAACATTCATCCTTATATAAAACTTGACGACATACACATGGCCTCAAGTTTTCTCAAACGAATTTTCTCGATTATTCTAATTTAATCGAAATACTATTACCCATTTCAAAATATAAGAGCCCTGAGTATTTTTCGAATAACTTTTTACAGGAACGACCTAGAGAGCTGCGGTTTTCACCGTTGGAAAGAGGAGGTGAAGACGCACCAAATCATATTTTACAGAATTGTATTACAGGTGTTCTAGAGCTTTTCTGATCAGTTTTCTAAAAAAAGCGACAAAAAAACAGGTTTTTTTTCCAGAAAAAATACGAAAAATTTTAAAAGCGTCCCTTTTTTAGCGGAAATTTTTCGAAAAATCGGCTTACAGTGTTGAGTAGGATGCCTCTAACTCCTGAACAAAGGAAGCTAAGAATTTGAGCTATGCGTAGTTTTGTAGATCTTCAGTTGGCGGTTCTTTTGCACTCCTGAAAATCGGAAACTCATTGTAACGCTTGGGCGTGGTACATCGATTATGAAAGATCATGGTTGAAGACACTCAAGGAAAATTGTCGGGAGAGTCTGTTATATATGTTTCGACGCGTCTTCGTCTCCTCTTTCCAACGGTGAAAACCGCAGGTCTCTATATAGTTTCTATCAAAAGTTATTTAAAAAACACTCAGGGCTCTTATATTTTGAAATGGGTAATAGTATGTTTTTAATTCAAGTGCGTATGATGTTATCTCAACTACTTTTGACAAATCTATATAACCCTTGTTGCAAAAGTTTTAACACAAAATGTTCGTTCGTTTTTCAGTCATTTAAAAGCAACTAGTGCGAGTCAAAAGCAGTTATTAAGACTCAGAATTTTGTGCTCTTTCCGAATATAGACTCAGAAATTGTGTTTCTGTTTTTGTTTGAGAGTAGGTGAGGAAATCATTCAAAAAGCCGAAAAAGTTAGTTTGGACGAAAATTTTTTTCCTATATCATCAGTATTGGGATCCGAAACTAAAAGTTGAGACTTTTGTTGATAGATCCGCTTGTAGAGCAAAATTTCCGCTACAAAACGCACTATTTAACTTTCTTTTTATCTTTCAATACAGTATCTAAATTTTCGTTTTTCTATATCAACCGCATTTTGAAAAACTCGATTTTTTGACGAAAGCGCGTTTTATGTAGAAACTAATTCTTGAGAAAATGCTTAGTTTCAAGCTTGACGTTAGTGCAGTATCACGTTTTGTAAAGAAGTATTCGTTCTACAAAAACTGTCTACTCCCACAATTTGTAGCACCTTCGCAAAGGGATTTGTGAGAGTTAGCAAAAATCCTATGTGTTTGCTGTCCAAACCAAGTTTTAGGCGTTTCTAAGATTTCCTCACGTCTCTCAAACAAAAACAGATATCCGATTTTCCAGTCCATATTTGGAAAGAGCATAAGATTCTGGTCATAATCTATAGTTTTCCATTCGTCTCGAAATACTTTCAAGCAGGTCAAAAATGAGCAAACCTTGTGTCCAAAAACTTCGGCACACCCATTCCGTCCAAATCAATCTTTCAGACTTTTTGAATGATTTCCTCTTTACTTTCGAACAAAAACAGAAACACAATTTCTGAGTCTTATTATTTACTTTTGACTCGCACTAGTTGCTTTTAAATGACTGAAAAACAAACGAACATTTTGTGTTAAAACTTTTGCAGTAGGAGTTAGTTTGACTTATACTTATTTCATTAGTTCACTAGAAATCAAATTGATCCAGTTTTATTTTTCTATACTAAAATGTTGTCTGGAACAGGAAGATCATCAAGTATAAGTATAATAAAACATGACAATAGATATCGTGAACTATAAGAGGTATAGATTGCTAGGTTTGCCGTTGGTCCTTTTTGGTCCCTGTTGTCTTTTTATAGCCTCTAATGCCTTTTCTCTTTTTAGAGTCTTTAACCCCATTAGTCCCTTTAATCACTTTAGTCCCGTTAGTCCTTTTACTCCTTTTAGTTCCTTTGGACCTTTTAGTCCGTTTCATGTCTTTAATAGCTCTAATCCTATTAGTATCTTTAGTAGAATGATTAAAGAACTAAAAGTAATAAAAACATGACTGGCTTATTGAGTAAAGTAAAACAAGATAAGTTTTGATTTTTCATGGATTCTTTATTTATTTTCGATGAAACTTTTTACAAAGCACGAAAGGTAATTATTACATCATTGATTCGATGTAATTGAAATGTATTTGATGGAATTGATCCTATCAAATCGATAAAGAAGTATTTCAATTGTTTGGGCAGCTCTAGTCTGTATTGGTTCAATTTAATAGATTTAAAGAACGAACTGATGAACGTTCATTCATTTTACAGGTAAGTAGATTATAATTTGTCTTAATACTTCTGATTGCTTCGATTTTTTTACATGTTCAATGTATGATTATTCGGAAAATAGTGAACTGTGCGATCGAAATTCTTTTAAGGTATTATCCTTTGTGAAAAAACAACACAGTGAATTGATCTTGTATTTTTTCGATTTCACTATGAGTGTATATCAGGTTTCGCCTTAATGTGTTCTTCTTGATGAGATATATGATTGAGCTCACTTACTTGAAGGATTTGTCATTAGTATAAATTTTTGAATTCGATTATTGCCTATGTCAGCGACTAAGATGTTGCCAGAATTATCGAAAGTTGCCGCCGTTAGAATGCTTAATTGATTCGATGACACGTCACTGGCGTCTGAACATCCAATCAAACAGTGAAATCCATTGGATGTAGATCGAACAATGCGACGGTTCCGGCGATCTACAATAAATAAGTAACGATCAGCGTCCAGAAAGACGGCTATTGGACAATTGAGTATGACGAAAAATGGTCCGGTCTTGCCCGCTACGGTTTTTCCGTTTGATTGCCCAAACTCAAAGAGTTGAATTCTATGGTTTTGACAATCTGCAACATATAAATCAAAGTTGGTGTCGACGAAAATTCCTTGAGGTAAACGAAACTTATTTGAATCCGATCCACCAATACCAATACCTGCAACAGTGGTTAATGTGCTCGCACCAACATCGAGTGACTGTTTTACAACTCGATGTTCGCTTCTTAGAGAACAGTAAAGATAATTAGCGACGTCGACGAAGAGTCCAAAGCAACGACTGCTGACATTCATTACGACAACGCTGTTCCTCGCGTCTGGTGCCCATTTTTCCACTATAAGTTGAGCGCCCTTGTCAACATAGATGTCACCATTGAAGGTAACAAAAAGACCAGAGCTTTCGTACACACTATCGAAGATAGATCTCATCACAGTAGTACTACCTGCGCGCCACTCATAAACACGCCCACTGGAATTATCAGCCATATAGATAGTATTATTTTTATCAACAAAAATTGCATATGGTTGAAAGTTGACTACTACATTGTTTGTCAATGTGATTCCATTCGGATTCCATTGTGCACATAGAGATAATTTCGGTGTATTGTAAGATACTTCTGCAAAAATAACAACACATATGATAATAGTTATACTACACGATTTATAGAGTATAAGATTTATTTATTGATATTGTTCTATCTTATGCACACTGAGCGATGATATATGGAAAGCATAGGAAACCTAATTATATGTTAAGTGTAATATATCAAATTTTGGGGGGGCACCCTTTTCGTCCTCGCTTTTTTTTACGAACATCGGTCTTAGATGTCCGTAACGCCACCCAGTTGTTGTAAAAGTGTCCGGATGTCCGAAATGGAAAAACCGGAAGATCGAAATGAAAATACCGGATGTCCGGAGCAAAAATTGTCCCATGTTAGAAACGGTAAATTACAGGGTGTTCGTAACATAAGATACCGGATGCCCGGAGCAAAAACTGTCCGATGTTGGAAACGATAAATTACAGGGTCTTCGTAACATAAAATACCGGATGTTCGGAACAAAATTATTAGATGGTCGAAACGATAAATTACAGAGTGTTCGGAAGGAAAAGGAGACTGATGTTCGTTAAGATATACTTTATTTTTCATTACATTCTACTGGAGTTTTTTTACAAAAAATCATAACATAACAAGTACAA
>JAJEKB010006753.1:0-12854 GCA_022393335.1 Macrotrachela quadricornifera | reverse complement strand
TCATTTTCTTACAGATTGATATTATTGCTTTCCAAATGCGTATGTTTCATTTAAATGTGTGTGTACCTTAAGATAAATTTTTATCTATTAAATATTATTTTATGTTATATGTCATTGCATTTCATGTCGTGGTGCAATTTCATCGTTATGAAACTAGTACAACACATTCCTTCACTACGGTCTTAGTAGCGATTCTGATGGTTATCTTATCAGAACCAATGAAAAAGTACGATGGAGGGCGTACACATACATATAATGTACAGATATGTTCAGTATCGAGATCTCATATCTACAAAAATATAACTGCTAAGGTAGACAAGCAATGAAGAAAAATGCTTTAGAAATCTTGAACGAATATATTTTTGTTAAAAAGTTTAACGTGTAAAAATATGTGCTATTTACGACTTTATTTTTATTTATGATGTTAAACGTGTTTTTATGCGTTCAATTTCTGAGTTACATGAGTTGCTAGGAAAGACAGTTATAATTCATAGACTTAGGTTACTTGGGAGATAGTTTAGACTAGTTATTTCAATTCTGTTATTAGTTCCTTATATTGACTTAATTATTTCCAATATACCGCTTATACGGGCAAGATTTTTTAATAACGACTCAATATAGAAGTGGCAATTTTATTTTAATGCACAGTAGACAGGTAGAGCGAGATCCTCCAAGGATCGAATTTTTAAATTCCTCTTTTGCTTAAATATAAAACATTCAATATCACACTCTTAGTAGTAATTTTTCGGGCATAATTTCGTGAACTTTACGAAAAAGCCTTTTTAAAAAATCGAAGAAGAGAAAATCAAAAATCGGGTGCTAAAAGGATCTAACCCTAAGGATACTCTACAACTTGAAAACTGCTCGAACTTGCTGACTTATACCCTTATTGTGAAAATTTTGCTCATGTATACAGTAGTTTTGACCAATAAATTGACTATAACTTACTAGTTTATTCGAGATTTGGAAAGATATTTTTAACCGTAATCTCCCACAGCCTAGACTAACCTCCTTTGAAGTTTTGATTGAAATCGAATAAAAAAATTAGATCCGAGGAGGCTGAAGTCTTTCCAAAAAAATGAAGAGGAAGACTGAAAAAGACTCGATATTTTTTGAGAAAATTTTCCGAATCTCTTTCGGAACTTATATCGAATGTTGAAAAATGCTATCAATATGATTTATTTTATGCATATCTTTACATGCACAAATGCTAAAATCTTATTTTTTTTTAAAGATATGTGATGTTGATGATTTCTAAAATAATTATGAAAAACTGTTACTAATATAGTTTGATAAATTTTTAAAAACTGTAATAAAAGATATATATAAAACATGTCTACTTCCGATAATGTTGGAATAAATAAACATATTTTTAAATAACATCTATCTTGATTTTATTTTTCTAAAGTAAAATGGTAAAAATATGAATAGTTTATTGTAAAAAATTCATTACACAATTCAATGACACTATCACAAAATGATCCATCGCGTGTTTGAAAATTGTCTTAATGATTTAAAATGAATAATTAGGCTATTAGTCGAAATTCCATTCAGAAAAATGGAAAATTATAATTATTCTATGCCTCTTTGCTTCTTAAAAAAAAGATCTAGGTTATCAAGATGCTATCACTTTGTGATACAGAGAATTTAAGAGTAGCTTATAAAATTCATTTTTTGAAATCTTTTTATAAGTCGTTTAATTCTGATTTCTAACCGAATAAAAAAAAAATATCGAATTAATATAAAACTTCAATTTTATTCTAAGACTAAAGCATGTGACACACGTTTTTCGTGTAAGACCATCAATATAAGTAGTAAAAATTCTTTGCGAGAGATTTGCTTTAGAATACTTTTAGGGCAAAAATATAAAAAATTTTCATAAAAAATGGACATTTTTGTCTATTTTTTGTATGATAAGTAACACATTAAAGATTGTTTAAACATGATTTATATTTGAGAATCCTGTTCTATAATAGTACATTTAACAGATCCAATCAAGATACTAAAAACTAGGGCTCTTTAATAGTAGTATATGTTGAACAAAATTCTCAAAAATTTATATAACATTTTTGAGAGTATATTCAAAGACTCTTTTATATCTCTTCGTAGAATTTACAGAAAAAGCTAAAAATTTGGGTTATGCCATAAGTTCTCACTCGCTTTCAAATTGTATAACTCCTTTCAAAAAAAAAAGTTTTGTTTTGTATACAAGCTTGGTCGGTGATATCATGAACTCTCTCTCTTAACGTCAATTTAACTATATTTTAATTATAAGTAATCTTAAATAGACGAATCTTATATTCAATTATTTATTATCTTAAAAAGCTTTAAAACGAATATACAATGAATATATGTTTATTATTATAATTGAATATTTTGATTAGAAATTGAAACTTGTTGCTACATATATTCTATGTTAATTATTTATTTATAATCAATAAATTTTTTTAATCAAAATAAGAAGTTGATGGGACACTACAACAGTTTTTTCGTTCGTTACAGCTGCATTTTTTGCTTTCGAAAGTTACAAAATGCTGAACGATAAGATTTTGAAGTAGCAAAAAAGTCGCATTTTTGGTATGCGGTGAAGGCGTGGTTTTTCTAACTTATCGCCTGTTGTTTTATCTTATAAAAAAACAATATACATCATGAGATACAGCTTGAAAAACTCTGCAATCTGTAAAAAAAACAGTTGATATCATATATGCACCTTTTCTCCTTTAAAAAAAAGCAAAATTCTGAATAACTAATTTTCGACTCGTAAAAGATTCCAAACGAGCCAGCAGCGTCGAAACTTGGTTATTTTGAATACTATTTATTTTGAAACAAACAGCACATAATTAAGATAAGCTTTACATTGTAGATTGTCTTTTCTTTTCATACTGCATCTTCTAGTATATTTTATTTCTTTTTAATGAAATATTTATATGGATTTTAATATGAAATGCCAAGTTCTCTCATTTTGTAATAACTTGTCCGTTATGTAACGTATAGAAAATGACATGGCACTGACGTTAAAGAAATGATGAGCAAGAACAAAGGATAAGACTTATAAGTCTTAAATTTTGCCCATAATCCAAAATATGTCTAAGCATAATGACGCAATACTTAAAACGAAACTGAGTCTTTTAGAAAAGACGGATGAAAAAACTTTTGTAGTCGTTTATTTGCTTTTTCTTATCCAGAAACTCGTGTAGATGAATATTTTTTTTTGTCAATTAACTTGTCGAGAACAAATCAACATAGAATAGAATGATAAATACTAGTAAATAATTGTCTTATATCTAATCTAGTAAAAGTTTATTCCATTTGACAAATGATCATTCACGGATTATGATAGTTGTCTATTTCTAATTAATAATCAACTATCAATATATTTAGGATATATATCTTATAATATCTATGGAAAAATATTTTCTTTTATTTAAAATAAATCAATTGAGAGTTAGAAGAATGATATCTATTTCTATAATAGTAAATTGTATCTAGAACAAAATTTCAAACTACTTATAATTTCTGATTAATTAAATGTTAATCATTTTTAAAATTCACGGAGATACAAATCAGAAACGAAAATATATCGACATATTTTATCGTATAAATATATACATTTGAAATAAAACTATTGATCGCATTAATTGAAAATTTTTAATGGAGAAAAAAATAATCATTATTGTTTTTTAATAAATAGTAGATTTTATGTAGTTTGTTCTTTTTGATATTTATTTTATGAAATGATGGAAATTTTTCGATCTTATACGTTTATTAAATAAAGCGTCTCTTACTATGTTCGACTAGTTAGAAAAGAATTCATATAAAAGAAGCATATTTTTTTACCTCTATATATCTACAGGAAAAGCTATTGACGTCATTTTTTTATTCTTTCTTTCTACACAGAAAGCAAAAATGTTTTTTACCGTCTCCATTTTATAATACACACATGCGTATTTTTTCCTCTTTTCTCACATCGTACTTTGCCTATTTCTTTAGATAATTATTTCATTATTTGTTATAATCCTTAGCTGTTAATCAAGGTACAATGAAATATATTCTGAATAATATTTGTTAAAAACTTAATTATTTAAATACAATTTATGCATTGTTTAGATTTAGATCAGTAAAAAGACATTAATAATGGAGAATTCATCTACTATTAATTCAACATAGACTAAGCAAATAGCAGGAAGTGTTTTACAAGAATGTAAAATTTGTGGAGCTTTTGCTGAACATGTAAAT
Organism: Macrotrachela quadricornifera; assembly: GCA_022393335.1. Taxonomy (NCBI): domain Eukaryota; kingdom Metazoa; phylum Rotifera; class Eurotatoria; order Philodinida; family Philodinidae; genus Macrotrachela; species Macrotrachela quadricornifera. The sequence continues at coordinate 8,618 of JAJEKB010006753.1, read as the reverse complement.
TTTGGTGTTCTATCATGTAAAGTATTTTTCAAACGAAATGCAGAACAAGGACAAGTTTGTTAAAAGGTTTATTCTATTAATATATATTGTTTTTCTTTTCAAAAATGATAAATTAAAATGTTATTTGAACGGTCAATATCAAATTAGTATTAATAATCGTCATGTATGTTCATATTGTCGATTGCGTAAATGTTTTACAAGTGGAATGGAAATAGAATATTTTCGATCACAAACAATTAATAAGAATCTAAAAAGAAGAAATATGGCTGATTCTATATTGATGTCATCAAAAACAGAAACATCAAAAGTTTTAGTTCGATTTAATGAATCTGAATAAGTCGGCAAAAGATGATAATATTATTAAAATTTTAAGAATAAATAATTCATATTAATTTTATTTATTTATATATTTAGTTTCCAACATTAAATCTTTTACGAACAGATCAATCAACATTAACTATTGAACAATGGAATTTATTAACAAATATATTAAATTGTTTTAATGAACATAGTGGATTATTTAAAAGTGAACAATATATATTTGAACAAAATAAATTACCGTTAAAATATCGTTTTAAATCATTATCAATTATTAATTTATATCAAGTTTTATGGGATGATAATCAATCATTATATATAAACAATTAAGATTTTTTCTCATTATCAAATGAAGATCGTTCGATAATATTACATAATACAATGATACATAATGGAAATCTTTCATCAAATTTTATTCTTTATAAAATAGGATTATTGAATCAATCAGTATTTTATGATGCAATTGAAAGTTTTATACCTCAACGTGTAATATCGTATGTTAAACGTATGATAACTCGACTTGATATGGATATGATTATAATGAAACTTTTTTTTGCTATTATGTCTTTTTCAACATTTAATTCAACAACTTATTCAAATATTTCTCCAATAAATTTATCAAATTATCATCAACTTTTAGATATTCAAAATAAATATGTTGAATTAATATGGCGATATTTAGTTTATAAATATAATTTTCAACAAGCTGTTATCATATTTTCTAATCTTATTCGATGTTTTTATTTATGGTTATGAAACTGAATGGGTTGTAGAAACATATGATTCTCTTATTAAAAAAACTGAACAAAATCTTATTATAAACAATTAATTCTTGTTTGTGTCTCTTTTGTTTAATTATATTTTATTTTTCATGTTGTTTGTATTGTTAAAAAATAAAGACAAGTTTATATTATGCTATTGATAGTTTTTTTAAGAAATATTTTATGCATAATATCTATGAAATTAATTTGTATAATGTTGAAAATATATCTACAGATTCGATTTAATTGTGCTCTCTAATGAAAGAATCTACCAAAGTGTCCAACGAGTTTAGTCTTTATCTTTTGATCTTATGTAGACCTTACTAAAATATGAAAAAGGTGTAAAGAATTTGAATCCCTGTGATTTTATTTTCAAAATATAGAATTTCTAAAAGATGGAATTAAAACACTCTGAAAATTTGTGTATCATCTAGTCTACTTGACAGATTGATATAAGCGAAGTTTCAAATCAAAATTCTGTGATATGATTTTCTTGAAAATTCTGGATTCTACGAGAAAAATCTTTTAAAAATTTGAGAATAAAGTCATAACGACCTAAATCTTTTACTGCTTTTTCATATCTTACCAAGAATACGAATAGAAAATTTTAATTCAAATATAATCATTATAAATAAAGTATTTATTTGTCATATTATGATTAAATTGAAAATAATTAGATAAATGTTCTATTCCATAATCATAACATAAACAAAGATGAATATCATCATAAAAACATGAAAGATTTAATTATGTTTATTAGGAGAAATTCCAATAGATAATAGTTGATTTGAATATCTCATACATTTTCCATTTTTACATTGATGATTTAAACAATTTTGAAAATTCTTATTACTTGATGGAATATAAATGATTAATGCTAAACGATAAACAGGTAAAAATGAAAAATAAATTGGAAATAATAAACTTCTACGATATGTTTATGAAATTTTTTTCATAAATATCAATATGTATTGAATAATGTTTTGTCATATTCGTTGGTCGAGTTGAATAAAGTAAATAAACATTAGATTTAATTTTACAATCTCTTATTGATAAATAAGTAAATTGTTCATATGAATGAATAATTCGTTGTTCAATATCATCAATAAGTAAAATTAAAATTGTAAATAATGTTTACCAAGAATCTGATAATGCTTAAAATTGAATAGATAAACTAATTCATTGATTTTTATATTGACATATATCATCATAAAAACTAGGTGGACAAAGACATGTTATTACTGTTGAATTATTTTTATCATTTAATCAAACACGTAAATCAAGTGTCACGATGACAACGAGGTTTTTTAATCATAGATGAACTTGAATGTATTCGATTTTCGATATTCTTTGATTGTTTTACAATTGATTTATCGAGTGAAAAATATATAATTGGTTGTTCTACCTGTTAGTTCATCAATAGCTCCAAGACAATCAACATTTCCATCATTTACTTTTTCAATTGGTAAATACATTAATTTATTTGTATAAGGTGAAACACATATATAATCATTTAATGAACAATTTATAGATAATGATTCATAACAACCAATTTCATCAATACCATTAGAATAATTCCATATATAATTACATCGAGTATAAATATTATTACATTCCCATTGTTCACATTCTGTTTCATCTTTTCCATTAATATTTAATGGAAATAATTCAACATATCCATCACAAATTGTTTGAAATAAAATATTTTTTCTAACATATCGAAATTTATTTTTAAGTTCACCATCTAACATATCAGTAATACCTATATATTCATCTGTTAAATCAATATTATTTATTTTTATTTTATCTTCATCATCCATATAAAGACAATCAGATATACCATCCATAAGACGAAATTTTGAGATACATACTTGATTTTGAATATATTATAAAAGTATAATTATATATTTCATTATGTTTCCAAATATCAAAGTAGAATTTATTTAAATTATGTTTTACATAAAAGTGTATCTGACTAACTGCCATTTGTAGATCATATCGACAAAAACATGTCATATTTTTGAATAATATCTTCATATCATTAATAAAATAATTTTCATAATGAAAATTCCAATCAACATGATTTATAAACTGAAGAGTATCTTTTGAGTAAATATGACTAAATATAATTGGAATAAATGGAACATAAAACATATTTGGACATGTATGATTAATAATTTCGAAACATCTTTAACAGAAAATATTGTATCTAATAACAATTGTTTGCATTTTTCTACACAAGAATTAGTTAATAATAAATGTGGATATGTAATATCTTCACATCCAAATGATGGTTCATTTCTCTCACAATTAATAAATTTTTGATAATCATTTTAAAATTTATCTGAAAGATCAATACAATCAGGTATAGTTGAATTATCTTGATAAAATGATTGTGGAATACAATGTTCATTTTTACATCGAAATTTTCATTAAGACAATCAAATTTTCTATCACAAATTTCACTCCAATCTAAACATGATGGATAAGAACCACGATTACATTCGAAATGAATATAACAAATTAAACTCTTTGGTTTATTTAAATAGGTATGATAAAAATCTTGAATAATTTCATATAATCATGAATGATATGAATATTGATAATCAAATACATATTGACACATTGAACCAAATCGTGGCATTGTACAATTATAGAATATTTTTTTTTTGCTAAAAATGAATTATTTGATATTAATAATTGATTTAAATAAAATTGATAATCTTCAATAAGATCTATTGATGCTGACCAATGATATAATTGTTCACTTGTTAGATTTTGTTTTAAAAGTTTATCAAATGTAAATTTTGAAACAAATTTATTTTCAGTAATATTAAATTTTAATGAAAATTCATTCATACAATAAAATAATATTTTACGATTAACATTTGCATGTTCAATTGATACAACAATACGTAAACAATTATATTGTATTGTATTATCATTCTCTTCTATCCAATCTGTATAATAAAGATTTATTTGAGGTATACCTTTAATCAAATATAAACCAATGAAATAGAATAGATATATAATATAATACATTTTTTTTTTGTATTTATTATACAATGAAAAATAATGATTTTATTAACTATTTATATAGTTCTATGTTATTTTGTTTTTAATTTTCTCTCTTTTTCATAGAATAAAAATAATGTTTTTATTGCCTAGATAAATCTATCTACGACATAGTTACTGACGCAAATCAAAATAATTATAACAGATAATAGTTCACATTTGGGCTTTAATTAATCTATGTTTGATACACTTCCCAACAAATTCTAAACTTTTAACATAAATATCTCTCTTACAATATTTGATAAAAAAAATAAAAGATCATTAAAACTATTTTTTTTTTACTTTGAATATTTTTCAAAAAGAATATCATATTTGGAAACAGTGTAGAAAACTACATTCTATAATATAAATTGTTTTTGTAGAAGTCATTGGATGAAAATTATATTTTCTTATTATACGAAATTAAAAGAGATCAAAACCTTTTTTTTTTATTACTCTTCCTAGCATTTTATCCTAAAAATACTCTCAACTAGATTTTAAACTATTTTTTTTTTAAATAACTCTAATTGAAAAAACAGTTTGCATATCATTACATGTCTTAATAAAGGTATCAGATCAAATCAATATGATAGCTAAAGATAAATTTTCATCAGCATCCTGCAAAAAAGAAAAGATATTTCTTTATTAAATTTCGCATCTGAAAAATCTAATGCTAATTTTGAATAAATAATCCTTTTTCAAAACAAAAATTTAGTGGCAAAAAAAACTGATCTTACCACTATTTACCTCTTTAGTATAAAAATAAATTTAAATATAATGATATAATCAATATTGAAAAGATTTATCAGTATAGATTCTCTACAGTTTTATATAACACAATGGCAAGCAGATAAAAATTATTAGTAGTATACATATTCAATTCAGACATTGTTTCTAACTTATTTGCCAAAATGATGACAAAAATATTGATTCATTAATACAAATTAATATTTATTTAATTATTAATACAGAATTATCATGATTTTATCCTTTGAATTAGTAAGTATTTTGAGGGACGAAGGTTCTTATAAATCGGTAAGAGAAAAACGAAAAATCAAACACAAACAAAGCTTTTTTGCTACTTAACAAAATCGAGCGAATGGCAATGGTCTCATGTGAAAAACGATTGAACATCTGAACATGTTTCCTTATTAGATTTGTAGTTTATTCTGCAATATATGAATATATTTTTCATCTCAAGATATAGAAAAATACTTGAGAATTTCCAACTCTTATTCATATACTTGCATCATCATATTGTTATTTTTTTTCTTTGCTTTTTCGAGACATGTAATTATGTTCTTGATTTAACAACACGATTTTTTATCATTTTTTATACAAGATATTATCATCAATATCTTTAAATTTAAATTAGCACATCTCGCGAAGAAAATTGCAAAATTCAATTTGCTAACAATCAATTCGTCATATGAATTTTATCTAAGATTTTTCAAAATTTCAAAAATTAAATTGAAATTTTCTTTAATCATGTCAATTTATTTTTTAGACTCAAAAAGATAAGCATTCAAAATTTTAATGCTTAAATATTTTGAGATTATATACAAATTGAAAAGAAAAAGAATTCTTCTATTTTTTGACAATATAAAATCTATAATCGCCATCTTATCTTTTGAAATGATTAATAATTTCTGATGATTCTGCATGATAAATTATATTATCATAAAAGTCTTTTCTCCTATATTTGTAAAATTTTATATTAGAATCGTTAACAATTTTCAATACACAATGAATTTATAAAAATATAGAACAATGACGCAATTAAAAATTTCATTTTTTTTATCATGAGTAAGTCAATAAACAAACCGAACACAATGCTCGAACTAATGGATGAGTTATAAAGAATCATACTGTTAATATTTCAAAAATTTTTCCTCTATTATACGCTTTATCGAAGAGCTGAGCAACTCATTTCAATTCAATTCATTCACATAGTTAAATTAAATTAAGAGAAAATTCGTGATATCTATAAGTTGAATTGAGTCAACTCACCTTTTCAGCTGATTTGCCCAGCTCTGATTCATTGAAATATTTTTTTAATCAAAAAATAGCGCTTGAAATTTTCTACAAAACCATGTATAATTAGGCCCAAAAATAATTTTACATATATTTGAAAAAAAAATGAAAGTTATAGGCATACAAGGAGTTTATTTACATTCTGGAGCTGTTTGTGTATATTTAGTTTTCATCTTTCCTCGAATACGTTCAAAATAAATTTTGAATATAATTATATATATTTTTGTAGAAAATTTAAAATGATACTTTTCGATAAAAAGAAGTATTTTAATCAAGGGGACAATAGGAAAGTAATATCAAAAATATTGATAGTATAATTCTGTATGATTCACCTGTTATCAAATTTACATTTTAATGGCAAATCTTCTAATATGAATAAAATGAAGTACAAGTAAAAAGAAATTTTTTTATTCTATAAGTAATAGTAGAACTGACAAATTGTCAAATGCAAATTTGAAGAAAATTGTCTAAATAAATATAAGAACTTTTGATTTATGATATACAATTTTCTAGAGTTATACGCATAGATGTCATAATACTATTACACTCGATAACGGCAATAAAACTTCAAATTACCTTGAGGAGTAATCAAGGGAATTCTTTCAAAAGGTACCTGTATCATTACTCAAAAAATAAAAGGGTACTTTATAGAAGTTGATGAATTTGAGTGGATTTGGTGTAATGGTACCGTAACTTTGTAAACGAAAGGGCGTTCGGAAAATTAATTTTGGTTTTCACATTCTTCATCATCTACTGTATTTTCAACTTGAAAATTCATCGTATATTGTGACCATGTTTACGACAGTAGACATCTTCCTATGTAAGGATGCCACAATACATGAATACCCTCGGAAATAAGGACGGTAAGTATCTCTTTGGGTGAGGATGCCATATAACAGCAACATCTTAGGGGTAACAACAGAAAGATGAGGTCGAGGGCTGAAGAGTTTATTATTCTGAAGGCGTTATAGAGGGCAACTACAAAATGAGGACCAAGGTGAGAGCATTATGGAGCACTAAGACTTAGTGTTATTGATCCAGTATGATATCTGATCGAGCCCGAAGCAGTTCGTGTAATGTGAGCATAAATTCTTTTTCGGTTTTTGCTACAATTATATGAGAATCATATCGTACTTATAAATTAATTACGGTAAAGCTTTAGCTTGTCTTTTTCTTTGATAGACTTACAGAACACCTTTGCATGATTTATTATTTCCAATTTTTCCCAAAATTTCTCTTTTCTTCTTTTATCTATTTCAATAGAATTGTTTTGTACATATGAGAAACCCTAGGTGGAAAAATGAAAAAGGTTCAAACTTTTACTTTCTATTTATCTACATAGAGAGATGTGTGTGAATACTTTCGTTTATATTCCAACTCATATTAGGCATGTTTTCTAAAAGTGTTTCACTATAATAATATTTACTCAAATTTATCAGCTTCTATAAAGTACCCTTTTATTTTTTGGGTAATCATACAATTACTTTTTAAAATAATTCACTTGATTACTTTTTAGGATACTCTGACGTTTGACTGTCGTTAACGGGTGTACTGGTATTATGACGTCTGTGTATCACTTAGGAGATGGAAGGATTCAAGTAAATGTATATGTAAAGAAATACATTCGAAGCAAGCTGTAGAAGTTTTTTGCAAACAACTGTAATTGGCAGTGTGTAATATTTAACCTTCAAAATTCTATCCACATTACTAACTAAGGACAATAATACAAAAATCTTTTAAACTCTTCTTTTAAATAAAATAAGCATCGCGATCCAGATTTACACTTCAATACCATGCATCGATCCAATGATACAACTGTCTTCAATCAACTGACACTAGATTGTGCCATTATCATTCTGCTCACTCCTTTGTTTATTTGTTATCCAAATTAACTATTTCCCTGTTTGTGTTTATTTAGTTTATTTTTCTGTGCTAAAAAGGTTTATTTCAGAGACCTGATGAATATTCTTATTTTTAAATGAACAATACAAAACGTGTCAGCGAAGCAAAATTCTGCATTTATTCTTAATTAAAGCACATACTGAAAAGCAAAAGTTGAGATTAGCATATTAATTTGTGTTTTAGATATATAAGTCGATCTGCTTTATCATTGATTCATTCTCATCCTCAAAATTCAGATCATTAGTGATCAATGATTGCAGTATACACCTATTAAAGTTTATTCTTGATCTCAGCGATAAGTAGTTCGATCTCATTCTTGTTGAGTCCATAGTTCGATAGTCGCTGGCGGCCTTTTTCTACTACCAAAAACCAAAGACTCTTATGTTTGTCATATTTTGATTCAAGTAGAGTGATGACGAGTGCAGTTGTAATGACATTTTTATCTTGACTAACTGTCGACATGAAATAGCTAGATGATTTGCCTCCTGTCAATTGTTGTACTTGATCATCGGCCAAAATCCATGCACCATCGAATGATTGTTGCCGGAT